>JAZGTJ010016642.1:0-12541 GCA_036877575.1 Botia almorhae
TTTTTGCATCTCACCTCTGAGCTCTCTTGCTGGTTATCTTCATCATCTGACAGGTCAAGTTTAACTTCTCCAGAGGCTGTAGCACCAGGGTTGGAGATGCTGAGTGTTGACGCTCCAGGATTTGATGATAGTAGATCTGTGGCCTCTGCAAACTCTGGAAAGACACATAAAGGTAATTAAAAGAGACACACAGTAACAAGCAGACACAGGTTAGAGGCACACTGACAAAACTTACCCTGAAACTTTAAATCATCCGGACTAGCCATGACTGAAGATCGCAGGGAAACTCGTTAAGTTCTCATATGAATACTGTCTGATAGGAAAGAAGTAAGTAAATATGGAATGGCATAAAAGTCGTTAAAGATTCCGATCGTCCGATTATGATTTAAGAAATAATCTGCTTTGGGGACAGTTGTATTCATCATCCTTAGAAGCGATCTCTTTTTTCTCAATATAATACAAAAGGAAACATTTCTGCACATACTGCAAACAGACTAATTCACATACCTGCTGGTACAACACAGTGATCTTGCAGTATGTCAATGATGACTCTATGACAACTTCAGTACTCAAACTACCAGATCCAGATACCAGAAATGTGATACCTCAACTGGTACCTTCTGAAAAACGGAGATACAAAACGTCTTAATAAATCCGACTGCAAAAACAATAGATTTGATATCGTCTTAATACACGCGGATTTATCGTTATCTTCTCCATATTCCACGTCACCTGCGGGTTCCAGTGCGTCAAAACACGATCACGTGACCGGGACGAAGCCGGAACTACAATTTGTGTTTTCCACCTGATTAAACAGCGCCACCATTGTGAATGTCAGCAAATACTGTCTACTGTAATGAAAACAGCATTTCCGTATTTCTGTAAATATTATAATATTTTTGGCTTAATATATATTTTTATATATACATATGGGAGATGTTATATATTTTATGAAAAGCCATTGCTCACAAATTAACCATAGTGGAACGGAAAAAGCAACAGTCTGTTTCCCTACCGGAACAATAATATTTCTCGTACGACGCCTTTCACCATTTTGGCTCCACAGTTCTATCATGTGGTATTGCTATAATACGAACATTTTGGAAACTGCTAGTCAGCAGTAAGTTCTTCCTGTGATACGTCCCCGTGAATTTAGTTCATTTGCTAACATGGCCGCCTCGTGGTTGCTGAAGAGATGGTGCTCCACAGCAGCTACAGTGACAACCAAGGGCACAAGATGGCAAAGACTGATAAATAGTCGTGCAGGTAAGATTAAGGCACGGTAATTGTTAATGTTTTATTGGCTTCGTAAATGTTTTTGCGTATTTACGTTTAGTGGCAACTCACATGACTATAGTGTATATGTTTAAACCTGTCATGAGATCAGATGCTACATGCAGTCTTGTCAGTATTGATCTGCCTAACTGTTGTGAAAGTTATATAAATATATAATAATGTTTTTATAAATAATGGGTTGCTCCTGTTAAGCATGTTGTAATTCATTACACTTAAAGTTAGTTTGTCTATAGTGATATTTTTAATGTGCCAAATGTCTTTAATTTATTTGTATAGCCCTTTCTCACAGTACACACACATTTTAAAGCAGCTTTATTGAAAACATGTATATACTGTACCGTAGTGATGTCTAAGAGGCAATTTTGATCATTAGAAAAACAGAAAAAAAAGAGGCTAAACAGCATGAATTTAATGTAATTGGTCATGTAATGTGAGGTAATATTGTTCGTTGATGTACATTCATTAAGATACAGTTACTGTCTCTAGGTGTGTGGTGCCGGAGTCTTTTAGGTGATTACAAGGAGGCCTGTCGTGAGGTGGTGTTGGGGGCACGGGAACGGCCCCTTAAAACATCCGTCTACCTGGGTGTGCTTGGAGGAATGTATGCCTGTTATTACACCAATCCTGATGATGCTTCCTTTGAGACCAGCCTTCTAGAAACGTCCAACCGTCTGGCTCTCCTGTCACCATGGATACGGAGCGGCACCTCAGATGGGCATGTCCAGAACCTGGTGAAACTGCGAAACGAGGGCAGACTGCATTATGCCAGTCTGGGCTTTGCCTCTTTGACTTATTACACAGACTACGACTCTGTTTCCAGCCTATATGAGGCACAGTGTTCTCCATTGTCTGTGCCCTGGCGAGAACTGCCCAAACGGGTACTGGATGTGGGCTTTGCAGGACGCTGGTGGGTGCTTGATCGAAAAATGAATGACTATGATATTAACGAGGAGGAGTTCAAACATCTGCCTCCAGCTCTGGTGGCTACAGTTCCTCCATCACCCCAGATAACTGACAGGAATGAGAAGCTGCATCAGGAATCATGGAAGGCAGTGGTGATGAAGGAGGATGAGAGCAGTGCATCAGACAGTGGACAGAAGAAGGTGGACACGTCTGCTGAAGGAAAGCAGATGAGCAGCACAACATAGAGGAACTTTAAAATAGACATGTGGACTTCAGTACTGTGCCTCACATATGAAGCCAATAAACATACTTGCAAAAAGCAGTGTCAGGAATGTTATCATAATGTGTTAATAAAAGTAATCACTATTTATAATATTGTTTGTTACTTTTACCGCTATATATGTGGAAATACATGATGGACGGGTTGACTACAAATCCATATAAACAGTGGCACTAGATGCTGACTTTTGATGGGAGAACAGAGTAACTGCATTAACCTTATGAGGTAAAATGGCACAACACTCTAAACAAAACCAAGACATTAGTCCTTTGTTGTATTTGTTTCTATTACTGTATATTACATTTTTTACACAGCAATTCCTCACGTTAGAGAAAGCAAATTTTCTCTGTTAATGTGAGTTTATATGTTCATTGGAATGATTTGAAATTGTCTGAGTAAAAACATGTTCATTCTTAGGGTATTTTGTATCTTTACTGTGGGTTAAGGGTTTGTAGGTTGTCGTGTGACCGCATATAAAGACACATTTAATTTGCAACCACAATGGTGCAGATGTGCCAAGCAGATAAAAATATTTTTTCCTCTTTATAGAAGGGCATTAGGGTTTTTTGTAAACAACCATTGATGCTTTTGCTGCTTCTCAGAAAGGCTTACAGGGCTAATTATTTCCATTAATCGCATTACCTCTGAATGACCTACTGTGTCAATGGGGAACTTTGATTCATTTTCAGGGGAAATCCTCTTTCAGATTAATCTCTTTACTCTTCCTCTCTCTGGCTTGTCTTCCTCCATTAGTCTCTCGCTCTCTTCCGCGTGCAGTCCTTCCTAAGATGGTTGGTATTGATTTGCTGGCTCGTGGAGCTGCATTGAGCTCTTTTTTCTGATTGGTATCTCAGCTTCTGAAGAGGATGTGGGATACCAGAGGACTCTCGCAATAAAGAATGTGAACACTGTGTGATTGCAGCTGTGTACTGTAGTAAATGTGGTTTAACCTGTTAATGTCGGGTTAGTCCAGCGCGAGGATCGTATTCTCTGTAAAAGGGAAGTAATGAATGTAAAGCGTTGTAATGATGTAAAGCACTTAAGATACACTAATGAATGTGTGAGAGCCCATTTGAAATAGCAGCAGACTGATTCTGTGTAACTTAACCTCAGTACGTAAATGGCGAGGTCAATGTTGAAATAATAATGTCATTAGTGTGCATTTACAAACGGCCTGACAGAAATATTGCATGTCACTTGAGAAGTGTTTTAATGAGTGAAGACCTCTGGCTTGCCTAAGGCAAAGGCTCAGCCATCAAAAATCATAATCCTCTTTAAACTATAATTTTCCCACTGTTATAAATGAGTCTTATTGTTGTATATTGAAATGGTCAGTTAGCATTATCACACCATTGTTATTCAATCACTAACGATTTTCAGCTGGTCAGAGGATGTTGTTTTAGCCTCGGGCGGCAGTATCTGATGAGCCTCGATCCTCGTAATGTACTGAAGCACTCTGTCTGTCCATCAGGTTGTCCACAGGGACCCAGACATTGCTTGATTGCTAAAATGGAGCAGCTATGCTAACTGTATACTGCTGTCTACAAAACCCACTCTCAGCTCAGACGCACCACTGCTGTGTCGCAGTGCTTTAATGTGCTGTCCCTAGCCTGTCTTATTGCCATCAAGCTCACTGATCTGAGATAACTAGACAGATGAAAGAAGTGAAGTGGAAACCCACCATGGTTTTCCGTTAGTGTTGCTATTTTCTCATTTTTTCCAAAGACAACATGATTGGGAAGATGGTAAAACTAGCACTCTTTTATTTTGCTCATTAAATCATTATATGATGGATTTCATTTTAAAGTCAAGTTTACTTAAAGAGAGTTGAATAGTTCAACCCCCAGATGTAAAATATTGTCAGATGTTAGAATAATTAATTGAAGACAGACTACAGAATTGACACCTCGGTCACTATTTACTTTCATTATATGAGCAAAAGAGCAGTATCAACATTATTCAGATTTTTTAGAGAAAGAATATGTTCCAGAGAAAAAACAAGTGAAAATGAAAGGTAGAAGAAAGAACAATTTTAAAAGCTCAATAGTGACTGGCATGTGCTATGTTAGCGTCTTCCTCGTTCATCCTTCGATCCGGCGCTCCATCGACACAAAGCCTCCCCCACCTTCCTCAACCTGTCCTCTATTGACTATTGACTGTCACTCTATCCATCCTCTGCTGCCAGATGAATGTCAGATGGATATAGTGGCTAGGGGTGATCAGTGGTCATCTTGTGGGGAGGAAAGGGGGGAGACTTGGGGTCGGTGAGGACAAGTTGGGGAGGGGTGGGGGTCATTCGTAGGGGTGAGGGAGTCTAGCCACAGCGCTAACCCTAATGACCCCAGTTATACCTCCCCCTCCCATTATGTCTGATCAATATGTAACTATGGATGGAGAGTATGAGGGGGGAGGAAGAGGTTAAAGGCTCGTCAGCATGACCAGACACTGGATCCGTTAATGCAGCGTCTAAGAGTTCAGTGGTTTGTGTGTGAGGAAAACATTATGTGTCATTTATTCAGCTCTCCACTGGTAGCACATGTACGCTGCCCTAAGATGACTATCTGATGGGTTTTCATCTGGAATATGTCATTTTTAGATTGTTTGCTCATCTGCAATGTGTAAAATGTTACTAGTCTGATGTTATGATGAGATTCAGCAGATGTCTTTAAGGCATTCTGGAATTAGAATCTGCTCTTTTTAAGATGTTTATCAGATGTTTGTACACAGTAATTAAAATGTAATGATTTCCAGATGATGCACACTTTAGCAGACATCTTGGAAACTTACACTTATTGGGTTATGAGTAACTTTCTAATCTATAATTAATCTACAGTTGAACTTAAAGTTAGAGTTCATAATGATTTATATTCTGTTCCTCACCCAAAGCTGCCGTGTGGTTTCAAGAAACTTGGAATACAGTGTATGAGTCACACAAACCACTTTTTTTGATACTCCTATAATGCTTTTGTCTTTTTATACTCATTTAATCTTTATAAAAAGAAACTCATAAAGATCTGGAAAAACATGAGGTGAGTAACAATGACAGACATTTTTGTGTAAACTATCCCTTTAAAAAATGCTTTTGTGAAAGAGTTAAACATCAGATGTGTTAAGTTGCCACAAGCACTTTTATTACAAAGGGAGCCTCTAAAAAAGCCAGATAAAGTGTGGGCAACGTGATAATAATCAAAGCTTGTATATGCATTTCATTAAGCCCTGGGGTGTAAAGCACAAAGCTGCACAAACTATTTTTAGGGTAGTGGTTCGCAGAAAGCAAAGGGTTAACTGTCTGGCACACAGTGAGGAAAGCATGAATGTGTGTGTGTTTAAATGTGGAGGAGAGAGAGATGAGAGAGAGACACACAGAGGAAGGAGTGGAAGTATAAAAATATAAATGTCTGTCTAGAGTGTGAAAATGTTTGAGGATGGGAAGAAATACAGACACCCAAAAGAGGGTGAGAGAAAAAGAGTGCGCAAGAGAGTAGGGTGGGGATGAAGGGGGAGGGAAGGAAGCTAAAAGTGAGTGAGTGAGTGAGTGAGAGAGAGAGAGAGAGGGAGGGAGGGTGGGAGAAGGAAGCGTAGAGCATTCACAATTTTCATTCAAACTGACACAGCCTGCGTGTCCCGGTTTGCACTCCATACACTCTCTCTCTCTTTCTCTCTCTCTCTCACACACACACACTTAGAAACACAAGATCATCCACAGTTAAGTAAACAGGAGCTAGAGGACAGAGACACAGCGAGAGTAAGACGCCGGGACGTGAAAAACGAGGAGCCCGGCGGAGGGGCTGAGAACAGAAAGAGAAGACATGGAATTCACAAAGAGAGGTTACTGTGGAAGGTGAGTAGAGAGAACAAGAGGAGTTTAAAATAGAGAAGAGAAAAACACAAAGAGGGGAAAGCGAGGGGTAGATTGAGGTGGAGGAATGTTGGGGTGGAACAACCAAGCTCAACGTATGGAGCGGAGCACAGAGAGAGAGAGAGAGTGAGAGAGAGAGAAGCCAGACTGGGTGTATGCATCTAAGTTCTCTTTGAGAGTCGGTATGGTAAGTGTGTTTTTCTTCTCAAACCACTGCCACCTCCCTAAATTAATACCCTGTGATTTACTGTGACTGTCTGAGTGCACGCAGGAGGACTTTAAGCGCTCAAAGGAGATTTGATTTTCCATCAGGATGCATTGTCATGCAAGAGACTATTGCTATTAGTATGTGACACAAATGTGATTTGACAAATGTGACAAGTGTTGCTTACACGGTCAGACATCACTGCAGGATATTTTAATGTGATGTTATCTGCTAAGGCATATATGTGTTGTGTTTGCACGTGTTTGTATGCTAGTTCTAGACTATAAGACATTGTTCAGTTGTTTGAAACTATAATTAACTGTGTTTAACTGTAAATTAATCATTTAATTGTCAACTGATAACTTTGACAAACTGTTTGGTGTAAACATTAGCATGGAGAAAGAGTGTGTCGCTATGTGTTTCATATAATGGTCTCCTAATGGTTCACGTATGCATGTGTGCGTTTGCCTGTGGTTGGGGCTGATATCAATCCCTATGGAAGTGAATGGCAATTGGATTAAACTATTGATTTGGTCTGGAGCAGGTAGACATACACCCAGTCACCCAGACGAGGGGGAAGGGCCATCCACATTACTGCAGACATCTTCATCAATAATCCTCTCGCACCCAAAACTAAACCAACAGCAGTGACCTGCACAATGATGACAGGCCAAGTATTTGAATGGGTTGAAAATGGTCGGCTATTGCATTTGCTTGAAAAGATCAACCAGATACACATACACTTCCATGTACACTTCCATGAAAACTTCACACTCACACGCACACTTAACAGACTGTACCAATTTAGCTAGCGCAAACTTCGTCAGCGTCTTTGTGTGTGTTATGACTTTTGTAATGCTACTATTTCATAATTGTATTGCTTTTATGTCTTATATCAACTTTTATTTTAAGAGGAGTTTTATATTGTTGGAAACAATTGGATTCTTGTAAAATTCTTTATATGTTTGTCAGTTATGCTAGAGTTTGTTTTAATTACTCATTACACACCCAGAAAATCAGTTTTTGGGCACTCTTTGGAAGTTTCTCTGAGAACTTACAGGGTCCACAAAACTGGCTGTGCCTCCTATGAACTCATTCACTAGAGGGTCATGAGTTCAAGTCCCAAGCGGGGGAGGGGGCTGTCATGGTAGCCTTATTTTTTCTTCCAGACCCTTCCCCCTGTTTTCGCATCCCACACACTAATCATTGCGAGGCTGGACAAATGTGAACATCAAGCCAATTTGCCTGCTCATATAGACAAATCTTTAAAAGCAGATGATCTATAAAACCATCAAAGGCATATAGTTGTTGTCATTTTGTGCATACCACATGTGGGGTGCGCAATAATTGTTGAAGGCCTACAACTTTTTAACTCAGCTCAAAATAGTTTCCTTCAGAACTTGCTCGCACGCTACGAGATCATCTCCACATCGTGTGTCTGTTTGCACGTGTGTACGTGAGAGCGTTTCAAGCGCAAAGAACCAACAGACAAACAAACGAACGAGGCACATTTCAGACAGTCCCTCTTTCATAGGAAATGAGACCCTTTGACCTTTGCCATTCAGTCTGTCTGGAAATGCTGAGCCTGGAATCGATCAACACCCCCTTGCCCAGACATGCACTCACCACCTCCACTCCTCTGCCCTCGCCTTCCATTCCCTCTTCCATTTTTCTCTCCAGTCGGCAACCCCCCATTCTCGCTCACTCTTAGCTTCCACGCCCTTCCCCCACGATCAGATAATAGACCCCACAGAGCTCACGCTATACTTCATGCACAGCCCTGTGCACGTTGGACCAGATCTTTAGTCAGTATGTTCACGCGGAAACTTCCCACACAGCAGGAAGAGGTGTCTCAACTGTGCCTGCACAGTGATTAGTTTATGTGTATTAATGTTGTTAAAAGAATCAGGTGTATATATAATGTGTATATGTGAGCTTTATGGGTTTTCAAGTGTCTATTTTTTCGATGTACCTGTCAAAATGCACAATTTCAACAGGGTACCAAGTGTGCGTCAAACCAGAGCGAGTTACAGTGAACATTCAACGCTGTCGGTGAGTTTGCGAGTCAGAGAAACCATCGAGTGTTGAGTGTACCCTGCCTCTTGAACACACTCCGACCACACGGACCTTGTGACTGCCAGCGTTTACATGTGTGAGTCCATTTTGTTGCTGAGCTGGGCCAAGATGGCTGCTGTGGTGACTGAAGCTCTCCCAGCTGGTCACTGGAGCGAGAGACTGTATTCTGCATCTACTGTCATAGCTCTGGGTCCTGATTCACATTCATTGCTGTCGGTGGGTTTTGTCTGTTTGACCTGCCGAAGGATGAATGAGAACTACGGCCCCTCCTGTCTTGAAGCTATGGGTTGTGAAATATAAGGACTGTTAATCTTTTTCATAATTCAACGTGTGGCTCAATACATGTACATCATAGACGGTCAATAAACAGGTTGTGAAACGAAAACTGGGAATCCATTGTTGTATTTTACCACATGGAATGTGATTTCGAAAATCTTCAAATATTACAGACTAGTGATTTCCAACTAGGGTTACATGTACCCCAGAGGCTACTGAAGCAGCTTCCAGGGTAAATAAAAAGATTTTCACTTTGCTTTGTTAAACCCACAAAACAAACATTATGAGTTAATTTGATTTATAAATAAATTAGCTGCTTTAGCTGCTTTATTGAGAAAGTTTCTCTATGATTACCTTCAAAACTTGTGATAGGTGCAAGCTTAGGTGTGGCTTTACAGAGGGAAGAATCTATACCCCCAATATTGATTGATTTACTTTAAAAGTGACAAATAGCAATAAGGGCCATTTTAATTAAATTAAAAATAGTAATGATTGATATTCAGTATATTATGGGTTGAGCCTTATTGATGGCACTTGAGGTACATTATACACACAAACCCAGCTAACAGGGAACATTCTCAGAATGTTGGCAAACATTCCCTAAAAGTTCTCTCAGTGTTATCAAAACATTTTTACAGTAACATTAGTAGAATGCCTTTATGTTTACTTATATATTGTATAATACCAAAAAATTGTTCTTAAGTTGTTAATGGAATGTTTTTACAGGATTAAAAAGGGTTAAATAATGTTCTTATAACCAAGCAATAACGTTAATACAATGTCTAAAAACTAAAAATTTTGAACATTTCAAGAACATTGAAAACCACATTTTTACAGTTTTCGTTACTTAATGCAAACATTACGAAACGTTCTTACAAACTAAAATTGTCATCTTAGATGTTGGTTAAATAGCATTGCTGTCTATTTAAAGATGTCTCGTATGTTTGTGGTGCCTGTGATTCAGATGCCACAGTGTCAACGGAAGACCCTTGAGCCAACAAACCTGACTCGTCAGCTCATTGGCCGCGCAAACAAAGAGAAAGTCTACATTACTCACAGAAGAATGTTCTTCCTCAGGCAGAGTGTGCATGCAGCTAAAAATGTCGAGTTTCAGAAGTGAAACACCAGGGAACTGTCATGTCTCTGAGAATACAAAGCGCTTTATACAATACAACCACTAACAAGAAAAAGACAACAGCTCAGAATTTTTTTAAACACAATATTAAAGCACTTGAAAAACTGAGTACATGTAGGGCAGGCTTTGTTTTGGGGTTCCAATGTAGAGCTGTTCCCATATTGTGAACAAAAACGACTCAGTGAGTAGCTGCACGCCATTAGAGAACTAAAACTATGAGAAAGAGGGAACCACAATTCTTAATTACCATCACAATGGTCCTGCAGAAACCAAAACATATTTATACTGCATGCTGTTATGTCAGAACAGAACCTCTATACAGAGATGAGATATATACCTGTAAATGACCCACCCAGCTATCAGGTTGTCCCACGTTCTCTGTCTCACGTTCTCTAAGTTATCAAACATGTTCTTGCGGTAATGTTAGTAGAACTTTTTTAACAGTATTTATCATATATATAAAAACATTATTCTTAAGCTGTTAGTGTAATTTTTTAAGACGTTACAGAATTAAAAAACATTTAAATAACATTCCTATAACCAAGCAATAATGTTAATACAACATCTAAAAACATTCCTAGAACATTGAAAATAACATTTTTAATGTTTTGGTTACTTAATGGAAAGTTCTTACAACCTAAAATTGTTAGCTAGGCAGTTCATTGTTTTGGCCAATAAGATTGTTAGCCAATTAGAGTGTGACTCCAGTAATTGGATTAACTCTTAAATTGGTCCAAAGGCAGGGTAAGGGAGACTGATTGGTGCGGTCAGCTGTCAGATCTGATTGACGATTCGACTGTAATCTGTTTGGAGACAGAACACTGTGCAGTGACTCTGCTGACCACTGCTATCAACATCATTCCTCTTCACTGCCCTCAAAAATGCATTCTTCACAATCCACCATTGAGAAAAATGTGTAATGACTTACACATTCATTCCATTACATACATAGATCTTGCTATTTAAATCTCCTTTATATGTCTCCAATATGTGACTCAAATGTATCATGTTGTCTTTCTGTTTTTTCCTATTGCCATCAATAGCTGAAACCAGCTTAAACGTGATAAGACCAGTAAACCAGCTTAGGCTTATTTGAACTGTTTGTTCTTCACTATTTATTATATGATGATTTGTGTCCTCTCTGGAAGTCCTGGTGTTGCTATCATAATATACTCATATATATATGATATACTTAAGGACTCTTAAAAGGGAGGTGAGGGGAGGTCAGAGACACTTTGTTCTTTCATCACACACATGCATTTCTCTGATAAGGTTGGAAAGCACAGCACTCCTGCCATTTTCTGCTGTGCCACTTGTTGGTAGCAGCTAAACACAGAAGATCGATGCTTAACTTTACACGCAACAAAGAGTGATTCCGACAGACACCACCAGAGCACATTATCATAAATAAATAAAAGAGGAAAATAGAGGAAATGTCCCTTCCACCATATCCCAAACTACAGAGATGCAAACGGTGATGTTTTCATACAAAAGATGTAATCTAGGTTCTGATTTCCTGTAGTTTCAGCACGATAAATGCACACAGACTATAGTCAGGGACGGCTGAGCCTTTCCTTAGCTAACAGAGAACATTCTCAGAACAATTGACTAACATTCTCTAAAAGTTCTCTCAAGGTTATCATAAATATTCTTGCAGTAACATTATATAACGTTATGTATCAAAAATATCAAGCACGGTATTCCTAAATTGTTAGTGGAATGTTTTAAAAAGGTAACAGAATTAAAATAATGTTTGAATAGCAAAGCAATAACATTAATGCAATGTCTAAAAAACTGGATGTTTTGAATGTTCCTAGAACATTCAAAACAGCATTTTAACATTTTTGTTACTTAATGAAAACATTAGGGAAACGTTCTTACAATCTAAAATTGTTAGCTGGGAAGCCAGCAGGGGTAAATCACTGAGAGGAGAAATGTAGGTACAGTACTCATGGAATCTGAGCTTTCCGTGAAGTCTAGACACTAATCCTACCAGCCACCGCATATAGAAACATATGTCAGCGACAAACGACTGTCTAAAATTGGAGCTACCAGCACACCGACAGTGAAGCCGGAAAACAATAAACATTCATGCGATGGTCTCACAGAGAGTGAACACCACATGAAAGTTTGGACTACAAGAGAGAGAGGACAAAAGCAGGTCACTCTTTTAACTGTGCAAACACACAAAGCAGTTTTTGACAAGGAGATTGGAAACAGTTCAAGTGCCTCTGCTGCTCTGACACAAAGCTGCTGCAATTTTGAGCAACACACTGAGGCACAATTGCACGCAGTCAGATGATAGATTTGTATTCATTATCATGGCAACAGAGCTCTGGCTTGACAGTGGGTGAGAGTGGCAGAGAGAGAGAGAGAGAGAGAGAGGGAAAGAAATTTAGACAGAGATCTGGGCAGGCCTGCGAGGCTGTAACTTCTGTCTGCACTGATGATGAACGGTCATTTGGTCATCCCTAGTCTGCACACGCACCAGAGACCTGCATCACAGCACAG
>JAZGTJ010016643.1:0-12540 GCA_036877575.1 Botia almorhae
CTCGGCCACCTGGAATGCAGTGACGCATGCAAAAGAAGCATGAAGGGAGAATTTGTGCATCACAATGTTTCCTGCACCTACAGAGCTACAGGAAAAGAACATTACACCCAGCGCACTTTAAAATGACCTTAAACCAGGAGACATCTTCTCAATCTGAAACGCAAGCTTCTTTTACTTGTGTTCTTCTACTACACAGGAACACAGGAAGTGAAGTTCTGCAGTACACAGAATACTGACTCTCTCTCCTGAATCTTTCAGCAGCTGTTTCTGTCTGAGCTTCCTCTGCTTCTCCAGCTGCTTCTGAAGCTCCTGCTCAGCTTCATCCTCTTCTATCACAGCAGGTGCAGGAGAAGCAAAGTCCTCTGAGAGAGAGACAGTGAGTGAGAGAGAGAGACAGTGAGTGAGAGAGAGAGACAGCGAGTGAGAGAGAGACAGACAGAGTGCAGAAGAGAGAGATCAGTATTCAGCAGACAGAACAGTTGTGGACAGAAACAGATGTTCTAGGTACAATATGGTTCCACAGACATGACAACGTTCTCTCACCATCTTCACTAATGTCCATGTCAGCCATTCTAATGTCATCTGACTGCTGCAGATCATCATTTGCCTTGCTGCTGGTTTCCACAGCAACATCCACAGGCCCCTCTTCATCTATTTGTCTTCTGCCTCGACCACGAGACCTGAACACCAGAAGCAGTTTTGGATCGATCAGACAGTGAGATATTTAACTGTGGTGCTGCTAAACTATTCAGCAACAAATGACTGACGAATTACCTGGAACCAAAATCTGAGCTGCGGGTGTCGTCCAGCAGCAGATCATCTGCACGGACGACCTTCTCCTTCTTTCTGATTTTCTTTACTTTACATTTGGTCTTTTTGAAGCCCACCTGATGTCACATAACACATACATAAAAAGAGAATTTTAAATGAAATCAAACCGAATACACTTCACTCAGTTCACACTGCACAAGTCTGATCCATTTTCAGTTCTGATCTTTGGGACCGATGAGGAAATTAGATTCATTTGTTAGTCTGGATCTGTATTGAACACACGCAGCTCACCATCTCTTGCGGCGTGTAATATTCAGAGGCGATGCTGAGCGCAGGCATGTCCAGAGACTGCGCCTGACTGCGCAGATTCTCTCTGATGGCCTGCAGCTCGCGCTCTCTCTCACCCCCCACAAAACCTCCAGCGCTCAGCCTGAAGCTCTTCTTCTTCTCCCCCTCGATCTCCTCGTCATACTTGGAGAGCACAGACTTCTGCTTGAACTGACAACAGATCAGAAAGAATGATTGTTAAAGCTGCAGTGTCTCACTTCTGCTTCTCTGCCACCATCTCTGTTTCTGTGAAAACTGCAGCTTACCTTACAGTTTTCTCAAGTCAAGCCGAACTGACACTTCCCACTAAATCTGATAATAATTATTATAAACAGACCATTGTGAATTGAGGTAAGGTAAGGAGACAGATCTGTTACTTACATGCTCAAAAACTGATATTTTACATGTAAATAAAACTACAGGTTGCTGCTTGAAGTTACATGCCTTTTAATTTAATTCGAGATTATTTACATTTTAGCTCTTAAATTAAGAAGTTCAGTAGCACATTCGTTTTTGCTGTGGTATTGAAACCCGCTGATCTCACTGAAATGTCTTAAAATGGTTTTGAAGTCAACTACTGAAGTTTCAGTGGAATGAAGTTAACAGATGATCTTACAGCCACCATGTCATCCACACTCTCCTCTTCCTCATAAGGTTTATAATCAGGTTTCTTCTTCTTCAGCTCCACGTTTTTCTCCGCTTTCTCTTTGTCCACAAGACCCACGTTCACCAGCACGTCCTCTTCCTCTTCCAGAACTCCTGTGAAAATCACCCACACACAGCAGCTGTGAGTTTGTATCAATGTGTTGCTGGTGCAAGTTATTTATAATATAACACACGCAACCGAGCCATTACGACAGCAAGAAGTTGCATTTTAATATACTGGTTTCAACCTGCTTGTAATTGTAGCTCAGGTATGTTTTTAATCTCTTAACCAGTGATCTTCAGATGACTAGACCAGATGTTTATCACCTATCACGTTCAGGTAACCTCACCTTTGTCTTCTAATGTCAGGATCACTGTGTCGCCCTCTCTGAAAGAATCCATCTTGTGCTGAACTTTCAGCCCTTTGAGATTACGTGAGCTATACGCCTCCTGTTCAAATAAACGGGTTAGTTTGCTGGGAACTAGTTAAAATAACTCACTGAAATGTAATCTTTCTTTGGCATGACTAAACTGGCCAAGGTAGCAAAATATTTTAAAATTCTGTTTATTTAGTAGTAACAATGTAACAAGGTCACACCTTCTTTTCCTGTGCAAACTCTTGCTCAACGAGAGAGCTCACACCAAACTCCTCATCCATCTCCTCCAGAAGTTTGGCCTAACGAAAAAGTGAATGCACAGAAGAAACACTCACGTGATTTGTAAAATTCAGAACTAGTTATTCATAACTAGTTATCTGCCCAGTTAACTAGTTATCTGTTTTCTCCATCCATACCCTCTTCTCTGCCAGCTCTTTTTCTTTGGCTAGTTTGCGACTCCTCTCGATCCAAGCAGCTGTGTCGTCCAGCCATGGCTCCTCATCTCCAATTGTCTTCACCTTTCTGAAAACATAAAACAGCTTCAACCTGCTGCAAAACACAGTGTGACTTACACAAAACTGGTTTCCTGTAGAGTTTTATTAGCTGACAATTAAAATCTGCTGCTTATAGTAACAAATTCGCACCCCAGTTTCTGGTTGAGCAGACGCTTCTCTTTGAGAGCAGCCAGTTTCTCCCTCATCTCAGCCTGCTGTTTGATCTGGACAGGGTTGATGGTTTCAGCCACTAGAGGTTCCTCCTTGGTTCCTGCCTCTAAGGAACATCAAATAATGACAGGTTTAAGAAAACTGCATCAAATAAGACACTGTGCACATTCATATAAAGCAGAAACCTCTCACCCTTCTTGCTTTCACTGAGTTCCAGGGGTTTCAACCCTAGTTTGGCTCTTAGTTTGCTGCAAGAGAAAGAATAATGAAGTTTAGGGTGTTTGAGATCTGCAAACCATCAAATCCAATTAACATTACGCAATACAAAACCATACTTGGTCTCTTCAACGCTGAGCGAAACATCACCGCTTGCAGATTTAGGACCAGGTTCTGAAACATAATTTTTGACATAAGCAAGTACCATCCAACGCAATGACAAAACACTGTTATATAGCAAAGCCTCAGAAAGGCAGAACTCAGAGATGATCTTTAAGAAGGCATCACATCAGGCTTCGAGACTCACCACCGGTCTCCTCGTAGACAGGGTCGGTCTTCTCTTTCTTGACTCGTGGTTCTCCATCACTCTTCTCTCCTCGAGCGCGGCTCTCTTTCTCCGCGGCCCGGCCGCTTCTCTCTCTGGAGCGGGACCTCTTCCTCTTCTCTCGCTCTCGGTCCTTGTGACGGTGCTTCTTGTGCTCTCGGTGCCGGTCCTCTGGATCCCGCTCCTTCTCCTTCTCCTTGTGTTTCTTTGATGAGCCCATGTCTAGCTGCGGTTTGTTTTCGTCAATAAACTCTGCGTATCTCGGGCGTTCTTGAGTTATTTAAAACGATCACTGTTCCGTCTTAACAGCAGCAGCAGCAGCACATATTATTGGGACGAAAACAGTGTGTGATTAATCCATTATTCAGTATTGTTTTATACTGTAATAAACACGTCTAAAGCTTCCACAACAACACCATCGTATGACGAACGTGTTTCATCGACTTCCGGGTTACACTGCTAGCGAGAGGGAGAGAAAGAGAGAGAGAGAGAGAGAGAGAGAGAGAGAGCTGTAGCGCCATCTATCAGTGTGAGGGGAGTGTTGCTCTCAATAATTCAGTCCTGGTGAAGCGAACTTGTTAAAATTCTTTAATAAATGCAAAACTGAATCCTAAACCATGGTAATTTTTCCATTATTTTTCAAAGACACTGTTATTGTATCATTATTAATCTCACTGCATTTTGAATGTGACAGATATACATATATATGACACACATTGTTCTGTGAGACCACAGTGAATGATTCATTCATGATAATAAACACCTCTCATTTATCTATATTTTTCTCCAGGTGCAGTTTCCAAAGCATCCTTCTCAAGCCCTCAGAGATCCCCAGTGTTTGTTCCTGGAATGAGTAAATATTAAACTGGTTCTTGTGGCATCATTACATCCTGGTTTTGTTGTCTAAACCAGAACATGTGCATGCCTGAGGGGAGGAAACATTTAAGCCCCTCCCACAGACATTATATGGAACCTTTATTGCATAATCCCTATTTCCTGCCCACACGTTTTTAGTTTGGATAAATCTCAAGATTCAACAGATTGAAATATTATTTGCCAGTTTTAATTCCACTGAAAAACTGTTGAGCTCAGAGTCTGTTTGCAGCTTGAACGTTTGTTATACATTTAAAATAAAGGAAAACATGTTGCCGGGCAACATGCTGGACGACTGTAAAGTCTGTAAAGTTTCTCTTTCTTGTGAAAGAGAAACTTTCTTACTGAAGGTCAAAAATCTGCACTAGAAAACATCAGATGATATAAACGGTCTTTCATAAGCTCATTCCTCTGAGGTAAGAAATGAAGAACCTTTCAGGAACCTTTGACTAAAGGACCAAACATTGTTCTTCTGTGGCCTTATGGTGAAGAATCTTTATTTTGAACAGTGTGGTTTTGGTTGGTGTGTTATGGTAGTGCTGCATGAATCAACCAGTATGACTTGACTTGAAAACCCAGTGAACTGTCCACATAAACCAACATCACATGACCAGTCATCTGCTGTAAACAACTTTATTTCAACAAATCATTTTAGCTTTGCAGAAGAACATTGTATTAACGGACAATTATATTCTAACCCCACTTATCAGTTTCTCTGCAAATCATGTTTTTTTAAGAGGTACATTATTCTTCTCAGTCATTACCGGCATATATCCGCCTGTCAGCTGATTCTGGTTCACGACAGTGTCACAGTCTCTCAGTCACAGTACAGTTTAAAACAGCAGGAACAATGAAGCCCCATCGATGACAGAAGCAAAGTTCACACAAGTAAAAGGTCAGACGGACACATCTTCTCTTTGAAGCAGCATAAACACTGAACCGAGTCAGCAGGAATGCGAGAAGACTGACAGATCATCAACATGCATTTCTGAGAGACCTTTATAAACATTATAAATGTGCCATGATCAAACAGAAAGAACATCAACATATGAAAATATCACATCTGCAATGAGCATCACAACATAACAGATAAAAAAATCAGCAGAAAGTATTTTCGTTGACAGTAAGAGTGTGATAACAGACATAACTCAGCAGTCATTATAACAGAGATCACGTCTCACTTCCTCTATCAACTGCATTAAGATACAATTGATCAAATCCAAATCTTAATTTCTTATGTTTGACACAAAAATCATAATACCATAATAATAATAATAATAATAATAATAATTAAAAAAGAACAGGCATTACATACATGAATTAAGTCACATAGATAATTCCTTCACAAATTTACAACATGTTCAAACTGACTTTACACAAAGTGTCACATTGAGTTCATTTCATTGTGTGTGTGAACCATAAACTGCATATGAGATAATAATCTATCTATACTTCATATACAGTGTCCAGATTTCATGATTTGCACAATATTAACAACTTCAGCTTCTACAAAGCTCACTGGTAAGGGTACTCAACAACAATTAATTGACCAGGCTGTGTTGTCTAACATCAGTTTCGCAGGTTATTCTGGATACACAGTTAGGTTTTTGTCTACAGTTAAAAGTATGACTGAATGTACAAAGAATAACATTTCCCAAACGTTTGGAAGAGTGAAATTCCAGGTAAAGGCGGATACAGTTACAGCTGTGGCTCATGACAGTGAAAGACACAAGCTCACAGCAAAGCTTGGGTTGTGCCGATGTAAATTAAACTGGCCTGAGTTTGAGACACTTAATGGGAATGGCAGAAATTTCCATCTACATCCTCTCTCATTTTACACACACACACACACACACACACAAAACACCGCTGCTTTAATTTTTGGTCTGTTGATTGGTGCTACATTGACTCGGAAGACAGTTATTGTGTTTTCAGCAGTACCAAAATGTGTTTAGATGACACTCATTGCAGTCTGTTTATTATACGATCCTCTCTTAAGCTTTTTCTCTGAGTGTAATCAAGCCACAGTCTCAACAACAATCACAAAAACACTGTCAGCAAACTGGGAGAAAATGAAACAGTCAGCTTGTTACTGTACTAATAAATACAGAAACAGAAACCATAAATTGATCCTTATATAAGTTCTATTTATCTTGTTTCTTCACAAGGGCCATCATCAGAGGAACACGACATCACCCCCTGACGAGGGGCCACACACCTGGCAAATCAGACAGCAGCCTGTCTACACCTCAGAAGTTTTTACCTTCACTGTATGTCGAGGGTTTTGAGCTGGAACAAAAAATGAACAGCAGAGTTTGTCATGAAAGAAGTTATGGAGACACAGCCGCGGTGCGCAAAGGCCCAAAAACTCTCCGCTTGTCAAGACTGACACAGGAAAGCTTCAAGAAGCAAGACTGAGAGCTCGAACATATTTCACAGTGAACTCAGAGTCTTTCTCACAGAATGTATTCCTAGAATTATGCAGTCTCCAAGAGAAGGTCCAAAGAGCCACAAACAGAGAACAACATGGATCAGATGGGAAGAAAATGAGGGAAGGATTCACATGAGGGAAGCTGCGAGAGATCTTTGTCATTTAGGCAGAACATTTTAAAAGCAGGTCTGATGTTTGATTAAAAAGATTTAAGCTAAACTTGAAATAACGCTGAAGGGGTATTACTTCTTTCAGTGATATAAAATCACAAAAAACACTAAATAGTTTGGCTACACCTGCAGCTCCTGCGCTGGACCCTCAATGCTGATTCTGCATAAACTAAAAATATCTCCTTCTGTGGTCACTTTGGTGGATGTGCATTGAAGGCAAATTCAAAGCATCACAGGGTGATTGAACCCAACCTGCCGCAGTCACAGTGATTCTGCACAGTAATAAATAACTATATGCTGTACTTCTCTCTCATTATAAAATGTCAAACAGGTTTGCTTTAGACTCCTGGAGATCATTCCCTTCACAACATCTGCAGCACATAAACACAGACAGCACTGACACATTTAGAAAGCAAACAAATACATTCTGTGTTCATTTAAATGTGTTCTGACTGCACTAGTCAGTTAAGAAAAATCCATTCCTGGCCACTATTTAACACCACCCTACACAACACACTGCTTTATACAAACTGCCCTTTACAATAATCAAGAAAAATAAATTAAAAACAATCTGAGCATATGATTTTGGGATTTTATTCAGTCTTTGAATAGCTGATTCGTATCCTGTGTAAAAATGTCCAGTGGAAGTTTCTGAGCATAAATAAATTTGTTCCAAATCAACATCGGCCTCTACTGTACCCCCCACAACAAACAAAATAAAAGATGCAAAATCAAGCAACAAAAATAGCCGTATCAAGTCACAATAAACTTTCATGTCAGTGGAAATATTTATAAATAGTCGACAGCTAATGCAAAAATAACTGACATCAAAAAGTGCCTTCAGATGATCAGAAAGAATCTGTCTAGACAAATGTTCTGTCAGAGAAGTTTGATGTTTGCTACAGGTCTCGGGTCTCAAATGTGATGCTTGTCACACTCTCAATGTTTCTTTTTGTGTTTGTGACAGCCAGAGACTCTCTCTAGATTCTCTGTTTTTACTCTCTAATGCTGTAAAAACTTGTTTTTGACAAATCTTGATAAGTTATAATCGTAATACAATAATAATGTAAGTGAATTAAGTTGTGATGGATTGTTTCCAGAACACTATTATTCTGTCTCGGCACATCATTAACAGTATCAGGATAACAGTGATGTCACAAACATCCATCTGTCATATAAGCACCACCTTAAAAAAACAGACTGAGAGTGGAAGAACTCCAGCCAAAACAGAGCTAGATGTTTTCCTTCAGACTGCTTCCCTCCTCATGAGTTCTGTTAGCTCTGCCTCGATCCTCTTCAAAATTACACATACTGATTCCATCTCATCACTCTTTTCCTTATTGCTGCACCCTTTACACTTGTGTTTCTAGGCCACTCAGTTTGGGGGTGAGGATACGTGGTGTTTCTCCAGAGTTGAGGTCTCTCTCGAACTCTAGCAGCTGACCCATGAAGTTGAGGTTAGGAGAGACGATTGGCCGTCGACTTCTGACATACTTATAGGCATCGGTCATGGTCATGAGGGTGTGCTTCATCAGGTAAGCGATGACAACAGTTGCCGAGCGAGACACACCTGCTTGACAGTGGACGAGAACGCCCCGCCCACACTGGTGAGCTTCCTCTGAAACAAAACATGGTAGACATCAAAAATTCCCCGGTAATTTGTGTCTGTTCTCTTGCTTGTTTTGTTCCACTTGTAGCCCTTGCAGCAATTCAAATAAATACAAACAGATGCAACACAGAATCTTATAAATTTGCTTCACATACACCATTTAAAACCGGTTGCTAATATTGATTATGCTTAAAACACGTGTGTGCTTCACACTTTTTGTATATGCAAGCTTCAAGAATTGATTATGCATGCATGAGAATGTTTTATAAGCCTCGGGCAGCTATTTATATTAAAATACCTTTCAAACCTATGTTTTAGTGCAATGGCTGATTGACAGGTGTGCTGTCTAAAGTTATTCTCAACTTTAGTTTAACAGGGTCAAAGCAAAAACTGGTTTAAACAAGAGTGACTAAAAGAGGTATAGTAACAGTAGATAAAGACTTGACCAAATCTCTTACCGATAAACTCAAAAACCTCCTCAAAGTACTGCCGCAGGTTCTGTTTGCTGTTGTCGGTAGCAGGGAGTCTTTTGTAATGCACCAGGCCCGTGTCCAGGTGATACAGGGGAAGATGAGTCGTGACATTGACCACAAAACCAATGTTGAGCCGGAGCAGAAGATCCAGGTCCTCAGCATCTCTCTCGTTGCCCAAGTAAAGGAGAGGAAGGATGGGGCTGATCACAGCGTTCTCTACATCCGGGGTCATCATGCTCTCGTCAGACAGTGATGCCGAGGAGGAAAGCAGGAGAGAGAGGTGCACTGACAGAGAAACATAACATCACATTCTGTAAACGTGCGCTCATCACAGGTCTGCTTGTGGTCTGTGATTGTAGATTCTTTTTACTCCGTCAAATACGGCTGAAATTTTGCACTATAAAAAATGTTAGCAACTTTGTTAGCATAGCAACTTTGTTATACATTTACATTTATGCATTTTATCCAAAGCGACTTACATCGCATTATACTATACGTTGTTTCTGAGTATGTGCAATCCCTGGCATTGGACCTCCACTTTGATGTTACTAAAAGTTTAAAGCTGTAATTAATCGTATGTGGGTCATTTAACTGTGTCAATTTTGCTTTTAATTTAATTTGAGTTTTTTAAACCAAAGAACAGACAAAGAGTCTCAATGGCACATGAAACAGAGGAAATAAGAACATGATATATGTTTACAGCCAAAGACTGTCTGAACTCTGTCTGAAATCTTGGTGAGGATTATCCACTCCTCAGATTATAATTTATTTTGAACACTGTCAGTACAGAAATAATTACAGCCTTATGGAAGTCATGAGAAGATGAAGGTCAGTACATTTAAGTGGCACTGGAAACATGGAGAGATTTTGGTCATCTCTATTAACTCAAACATTAACACCAGTTTTCAGGGTATTTGTAAATTAGGATTTTACCTTGATCGTTTTCGTCATCTTGTTCTCTGCTGAGTGAGTTGAGGACCAAATGAAGTGACCGTGCAGAAGGTAAGGTGTGTCCGCCCTCCCTCTCTCTCTGTTTCGTTTTGGGATTTATGAGGGTGCTGGGGGCAGAGGGTGGGGGTGAGAAAGGAGGAGAAGAATCTGGAGAGCGAAGGGATGGAGATTGCGGAAGCACTTCATCATCAAACCCATCGCCATTCCCCATGCAAGTGTCTCTCTTGTTCCAAAGTCTCTTGAGGGAATCCCTGCCTTGATCTCCTCTGCTTCCTGATCCAATGAAGTCCAAAACTGCCATCTTGCCTTGCTGGAGCCTCCGACGTCTCACCTGTTCAGTCAGCTGAGAACGTGTGAACTCCATGAGGTTCCGGCAATCAAGAGTTACAGGATTGTTGTCGCTGCTGCTATTCTGGTTGTGGCCCATGCAGACCCTCCCTGAGCCCATTCCAGTCCCTGCATTGTGGTGGTTAGGTTGGGTTTTGGAGCGATTTATCTTCTTCGCTAG
Organism: Botia almorhae; assembly: GCA_036877575.1. Taxonomy (NCBI): domain Eukaryota; kingdom Metazoa; phylum Chordata; class Actinopteri; order Cypriniformes; family Botiidae; genus Botia; species Botia almorhae. The sequence continues at coordinate 10,342 of JAZGTJ010016643.1, forward strand.
CTCCTCAGGCCAGATGGTGCGTACACTGTAATCATCGTCATCATCCGGCTGGTATCCTCCCATTGTATGTGCATCCATAGTACGGCCCACGTTGGGTGGAGTCCCTCTGTGAGGGTTAAAGGTCACTACAATGGGGTCACTGCTACAGTAGCTGCATGCAGAACTTCCTGTCTGGCTTGCTTTGGCATTGCAGCCACTGACGCAACTCTGGAGTGCCCGAAGAGGTGCGGATGAAGAAAGGGGACTACATGGTAGACAACCACCAACTAGCTTCTTACGGAAAACAGCTGGGCTCTCAAAACCTCTAGCTTCCCCAGAACAAGACGTACAACCCAGAGGTTTGACCAAACCTGTGCGGCAGTCTGAGACTGTGCTGCTGGAGGAGGAAGTGTTTGTGGTGGAAGCCGTAGACAGACACCCTCCTAAAGTCCTAAGTCCCATGGTTCCGTCAGCTCCGTAGGCAGCACTAGTTCCCTGGACGTGAGAAAATGAAGAAGACAAGCTCGTACCACGTCCGTGGCAGCCAGAGGAGTGACCTCTCCGTCTTCTACAATGCACCAGCCTCCAACAGCCACAAGAGCGAGACAAGTCAATAGTACATGTGTGTTCTGGACTCGGGAAGCCTCCTCGGGAGGAGGTGGGGGAGAACGGCAAAGCGTGAAGAATGTGGGGACGATGTTCTCTAGTGCGTGAGGGACGAGGCTGACTGAGGTGCTGATAGGATGTTGGACCCCGGGAAGGAAGTGAGGGTGGGGCAGCAGGGTAATGAGGGTTTAGGATGGCAGCATAGGGTAATTGGGCTGAACTGTGGTGACGAGACAGGCTGTGGGCATGGGGCACTTGGTGGCCTGGTCCAAGTTTGGAGTTTTCTTTGTTTCCTACAGATACATCCTTGTGATTATGGAACGAGTAGCTGGCCGTTGCAGGCCAAGACTTTGATGGAAAGTCTCTCTCTCTTGATGGCTTGGATTTGTTCAGCTGTCTCTGAGCTGGTACAAACTCCAAAATCCCACCAGGAGAAACTGTGAGTTGGTTCTGATAATGGCTACTGTGCTGAGTCCTGCTTTGATTCTGATGATGTTTCTGGTATTTCTCCACCAACTCGGGAGACTTTCCTTTGCATTTCCTGTCACCTTGTCCTGGATCCAAGTAAAGCGATACCTTTTTAGTTCGGCTGCCCTTAATGTCTCCACTTCGGGTAAGACTACCACAGAGGCCTTTGTCTAAATATAAACCTCCTCTTCCACCTTTGTCAACAGGCACTTTAATGTCAAAGGTATGTGTGTGCTTGAGAGGTCTGGGACCCAAAGTTACAGTCCCATTGTTGTGACAATGGCTCGCATTGTGGCTGCTGCCCTCAAAGGGGGCACCCCAATCTCCCTTATCTTTCGGAACATGGGATGGTTGTTGGTGCTTGCATTCCAGAGACAGGAAGTTGCGTGACGAGGGATCGTTGTATGCGGCTGGCCGGTGTGAGGAAGACTGGGAGCTGGTCGGTGGGGAAGACACATGCAAGGCCAAACTTTTGGGCCGCTGAACAACCACTATGCGCTCGTCAAGAGGAAGTGGAGGCATCTGGGGCCGAGCACAGCTGTGAGTTTGTGACAAAGACAGAAAAAGACACAAATTACTCTTACACTTGGGTGCTTGAGTTATTATAGAAAACTACGCATTAGGGCTGCACGATATTGGGAAAAAAATGCGATATGCAATGTTTAATAAGATGATGCTTTAATTTTGTAAAATCAATTTAAAAATCGAATTAAAATATTTAAAAACTGAAAATTATATAACAAACAAATTCGTTTTAATTATTGCAAACCATTGCAATGTTTTGATAATTTCAATATATCTTGCAGCCCTACTGCAGACAGAAGACAAATATATGTGTAAGTATTGCACATACAGTTAATATTAGTTACAGCACACAGAATCACAGAAACAATTAAATTAAGAAACATATAAATGAAAGAATGATGTTTTTCTATTTGAATAGCGTTCAGATCTGAGCGCTCTGTTCTCCTAACAGCAGAGCATGTCAGCTCATTATTCTAAATGGTAAAAAGACAGATATTATATAACGTCAATGGAGAGACCGTGAGACGGGTAAGAAAGAGAGAGAGAAAACAGGAGTGAGTGAGAGAAAGAGACAGAGAGTGAAAGTGAGAAAGAGAGAGAACAGAACAGTAAAAAGCAGCA
>JAZGTJ010016644.1:0-12539 GCA_036877575.1 Botia almorhae
TTTTAATATAGCCCTACTTGTCAGACATGTTTAATATTTGGTGTTATGGAAATACAAGAAGGACACAACCAATCCTGACAGACGGACTCAAAATACTGTGACATTTCCTAAAATGGTGATTTGGATCTAAAGCTTATTATAGTTATAAGCACAATTAAACTTTTGTTTAAGAAAGGTCAAAGGAATATTTGGTTCAGGACGGAATGCTGTCAGCTGTGATTGCAGTGATTGGTTCCCGCCAAACCTATGAAACTTACGTCAGCTCTTCCTGTTATTGTGAGTGGCTGGCTGCTTTCAGGAAGCGAGACTATTGTGGGAACAGCCAATCAAAGATCTCTTTGGCTTTGGGAAGTTTGTCTTTTAAGCAGTTTGAGATTTTAAAATTTAAAAAATGTGACAGTGACATAACCAAATAAAGAAAATATAAGATAATGCTGTGCAAACTGCAGTGTGTGCTTAAAAAGAACATTATTATAATACAAAAAAACAGCAGTAGCTCAATGCGTAAAGTATGGCATTAGTAATGCAAAAGTCATGGCTGTAATTCCCAGAACACACATACTGATAAAACGTCAGCCAAATAAATACATGCAACTGTAAATAAATATCTCTCGCCCTCACACACAACACAACTTTGAAAGTCTAAATTCAACACCAAACAAGCATTCATACTGATTTCTTTATCATTCTTCTTATTATTTTCATAATAATAATATTGTGTGTGCAGTGTCACATACAGTACAGTACAGTACATAAATGTAGTGCTATATGTGTCTCACCTCAGCAGGACGCTCAGTAGCTTTGAGAGGACTGTGTAGGAGGCGGCATCCGTCCTTGGCCAGCCTCTGGACCATCTCTAATCGGCTGATGTCCTCTCTATCACGTATACCAGCCCCAGGGCCCTGCTGCAGTGTAGGGGACACAGAAAACACAAACTTCAGACCACAGTCCCACGCCATGAGCCACAGCACACACGAGCAGCTCTCTCTCTGAATCACTGTGAGTGTGACAGCACTGTCTACTTCAGCTGTCTCTCACTCAGGTGAGTCTAAAAACAGTGGCCACAGCTGTCCCAAGGATGTAGTAAGCTATAGGTGCACATTTACTATCAGGAGGAAAGCTTTTAAAAGTGAAGGCTCTAAGACAGTGTTGCCTGGGGGGGAGAGTGAACCTGCCTCTCTCTCTCTTACGCACATTGGCAGGGTGGAGGCGACCAGGAAACATCTGGTAGTCCCTGCAATCCTGAATAGGAAGTATTGCAAACTCCAGAAAATAGGAGAAAGGCCAGCCTGGGGTCAAGAAGGGAGGTTAATGGTGGGTTAAATGGTCATGTGAACTAAGATGTTTTACTAGCCACTCACTATACATACCAGCATGTGGCTTTTGCCATCTTGCAAACATTATAAACATCAGTCCCCAAAGTATTACACACGTTAAAAATAATTTCATTGAACTAGCAAATTTCATTGAATTAACAATTAAACCAAGTGGCATCTGCAAACTAATGACATTTTGTCATAACTAACTTTTTAAAATGTTGGCCCCAAGTCAGTTTCCCTTACGTTCATACTTGTGCCCCAGTACAGTAACCACAGGTAAAACTCATCACATTAACTATAGACATGTTTTACAAACAAATGGAAGCCAGACGTTTTTGACCATTTTAAATATAAAGTATATCCATTGTTTAACCACTTAGCACAAGTCTAGAGGTAAAGAAAATAGGAGATGAATTTGTCCTGAACACACAAGGATTTCCATATCAGCTTTGTTGACTATATAAGGAATCGCAGCTCATGCTGGACAAATTCAGCACAACTGAATCCCTGAACTTTCTTCAACACTTCAGTATTCAGTGAGGATGACTATAGAACACAATGGACAGTTAGATAGAATAATACTAATTATCTAGACCAGATAACAGGAAATTACAATAAAGAGGCCAAAATGATAAGCTACTGAGATAACATACATCCATAAAACTATCTGCAACTGGAGCTATAAAATAGGCTAATTAGGCATTTTAATAAGATACAATAAGACAAAAAAATCACCTCCTTTCCTTGATATAGTCTATTAAAACAATAAACTCACATCTGTGATTTATATTTTGTAGTTTACAGCAGTAGTTCTCCTAGTTCTCATTACAGTAGTCCGTTTTGATAGAATCATGAAAAACAGAAAAAACAATGCTAACTAAATACAAGCAATTAATCACGTAGTGCATAGTTTAAAATGCAAAATAAGTATTAATTATTCTATCATGTCATGTTAATTATAATTTTGCATCTGGATGGACCAATGCAGTCAATAGTAATATTAATAAATTTTAATGTTCAGTAAATTACATTTTTAATTACATTTGTTTGAGAAACAATTATGGTATTACTATGTTGGGTTCCTAAAACAAACCAATTACACAGTGTATAAAAATGTTATAGTTCTGGCCTGTACAGTGTTGCCTGTGAAACATCATTTGTCCTTGTGAACCGCAGATATTCTACAGCCTGATCTCAGACCTGTCAGATACGCTGCAATGAACAATCAGCTACTGAAAAAGCCCACACATAGGCACTAGACTCCTGACACACAGTACAGAGGGTCTCCATCTATCTCCAATCACAGGACTCTTTCTGTTTCTGCCTGTTCAAGGTTTTTTTTACAGATGACCATGCTGCAGTGAGCAGTGCTCAATTAGGGAACATATAGACAGCTCTGGGCAGATCGGACATCTGTCAAGCTCAGCAAAACATACGTGCACACCAACACATATATACACACGTAGAGTCAATGTAAAGCCTGTTTTTTCATTACCTTGAGCTCAGCACCACTGGGAGAAGATGGAGGGGAATCTGCTCTGCTCTCCTCAATGACTGTAAAATCAGAAATATACAGAAGATGAGCGAAGAATCTAGGCCAGGATGTCATTATTTAATACTTGCTGCTCAAACCAAATCACAACACTAGAAACTGATCATGTATGCAATTCAAAAATTCAAACAGAATAACTCTTACTTGATTTTGTCTGTGCCTTGCGAGCCAGAGCTGCCAGCAGTTCGTGCTGCACCTGTTAAAAGAGAAGATTGTGCGATAGTTCATTTCTTCACATATTCAGACTTTAACTGCTCATGTCTTACTGAAATCATATAATGAGAGCGTGTTATATTGTTCACACCCTGCTGCTTCGGCAAGAAAAGATTCAAAGGTATGAGTCAATACACTTACTAAATTTCAGTCCTGTTGACCTTTGGGTGTTGAGAAAAGAAAGATTCAAAAATCTGTAAACAGTTCTCTGGATTGACTACTTTTGTGTTTCTTTTGCAGAGATTTAAAAGTATTAGGCATTATTCACTCAATTACAATCACTGCCTTTGATTTTTATGCTACAGGACCTTTGAATACACATAAAATCTGGGATCGAAACTATAAAGCTGTTCGTGCTTTGACTGCATTCTTGACTAATCTATGAGTTCTGATGTAGTACTAAACTGTTCCACACTGTACTCCCAGAGCACATGGTACATCATGAATACAAATGTGTCCAATCCATCAGGTATCTGGAAGGAAATATTACTCAGTTCTGAGAGGAAGTCCATCTGCTCTTTGACCAAGAGAGGTGTGTGCATTGGGAAACCGGGTGTGAAACAGAAAGTAATGGAGGTGTTTAACTGTGCTTAGTGGCCCATAAAGACAACACGTCCTGTGGGGCCTTTCAATGTGGCAGCTATTGCCCAGAGTCTACAGACTTAGGCCAATGACAAATGGAGCTGGACTAGGAAATGTGCCACTGTGACCCTGTACAGGCCAACCACAATTGCTCTCTTTAATGGGATAAACCACCCAAAAATGATGTTGTCATAATGACTGACCCTAATGTCATTCCAAAGCTGTACTACCCTCTTTCATCAATGAACCAAAAGAGGAGTAACGTTGAAGAACGTCCACCTGTCTTTTTCTCAATACAGTAATTGTGAATGGTGAGCATGTCAGTTGCTAACATTTCAGTTTGTATTTAGAGGAAAAGAAGAAAGATTTATATGTGCTTGTAACAATATGAGGAAAAGTATGCTACACTTCCCTATAATGCAGGTTGCTCCCCTGACATGTTGACATCACATGACCAAATACTACTTATTATCTTACTATTCTCCTTATTACTGTTTGCCTTCTATCAAGTATAAAGTAATTGTGCCTAACAAATAGGTCTGCTTGTTTGTTTAGCTTTTTGTTTAACTGCTTTCACACCACCAGGTGTCTGACCTAATAATCTAGGTCTTTCTAAACCGTTCTTGTTATTAGGTCGTTCTCTATACCTACTGAATGTTGTTTAGTTGTAGGACAGAATTTGTACCAGCTACAAACTAAAGATAAAGTCCTCAGTTTGAATTACTGAATCAAGCATGTGATCTGTTTAGCTGAACACAGAAACTCTAAAGCTCAAGTGATTTTATAACAAGCATCATCAGTTTTCCAGGATGTCCAATCTAAATGAAGGCCTCTCAGAATCATAGGAAATGCCTTGATTTTTCTGTTGCCAAGGTGACTGCAGGTGCACAGTCCACCTTGAGGAGAGGTTCGGCAACATTACCTTAATGGCTGGAAACTAAGCACATGCGGCCTGGCCAAAGTAATGTACTGATTCAGTCACTAAACCAGACCTCCTGGGTTTTAAATGGACATACAGTCCAACAGTGTTTCTATGCAAGTAAAAATGCTCTTTAAAATCATTTGGATAGTGTGGTTAAATATACAGACTTCCAGGTTAATCATATACAAATATGTGATATGAAACCTGTGTTCTAATGAATTACTGTAACATAATTGAAGAGTTGGAAATGAAAAGCTCATGAGATCATCTTGACTGTGGATATACAGTTTTCTTACCGTTGAGGTAAGATGCTCCAAGGCTCTCATTTGAAGAACAGGGTTAAAAACTTCAGGTGTTTTCTGTGCATCTTCTTTATAGCTGCAAAACAACAAAAAACAACTTAAAAACTTAATATTGGTCAAGAGTGTAGGTTTAAAGCGCAGACTTACTAAAACACTTATAAAATGTCCCATTGTAATACCATGTGTGTTGACACTACTAATGTAATTCACCATGACATTTCTTTGAATCATTATTAAAATATGAATTTGAAATTAACATGGTATATGACCTTGACAAACATTCAGTATCATAATATAATAACTAGGTAAAGGCCCTAAACCTAATCTTAACTCAAATTAAGTCTATGCAGTTTACTTATATGGCTTAACATTTTGTTGGGTAAGTAAATAGAAGCTACACTGTAAGTGCACACATAACAAAATAAAATGCAACTAGGATTGTAGTGATTGTATTGGCTTATACTAGAAAAACAACATAAATGCAAGCCTACAGTGACTTCGCACACAATCAATGAAGTCTACAGTGTCCCAGATCCTTAACTGGTACATATGGAGGTACAGACACAGGGACCTAAAAACAGATCTCATCTTTGAAAGGATGGACTTCCTGCCCAAAGCCACTAGGACAGCATCTAACCGACTTTCACAGCAGGCAGGAAATGATGCAGAGAGACACAGTGTATAGGTCAACTTCCAATAACGTCCATAACTTCCCTGCTTACGTACAGCTAAACGTCAATGGTCTGGCTCAGTGAGGCCAAATACTTCTGATGAGTGAATCTCAAGACTGTAGTGCATGTACTGTCGCAGGTGATATGTGACATGACTGGAGAAAGACAATTCTTTAAAACATATTTTACTGAATCATTTACTCTGGAGTCCTATTAATAAATATAAAAATTCTACAATTAAAAAATGAAAAAGAAAAAGTACAGAGGCAATGAGAACAGACAGACAGTCTACAAGTTATAGTGAAACATCTGTAAGCTGATAAGATATGATTTTTCAGTGGAAGAGGAAGATCAAAAGGTGAGATCTGTGCAGTGGTGCGGTGCTCAGAACAGGCAGAGTTTGCCTCAGTATCAGAGTGTAAGACAGACAGAGCATGAAGCAAAATCACTCTCCATCCTGCATTCACAGACATGTTGTCACACAGACATCTGCTGGTAGAGTCTGGATCTACGGACCAGATTACTACATTAGAATGCTCTTGGAATGTAAATCACAATTTCCTGCCACATTTTTGTCTCACATTTTATCATCTAGAAACTGTCTTGACTCTGTCTTTACCGGGCACTGATTTTACATTTACATTTACATTTAGTCATTTAGCTGACGCTTTTATCCAAAGCGACTTACAAATGAGGACAGAAAGCAACTTCGATTACAATAAGCGACAACAGTGAATAAGTGCTATACACAGGGCTCAGGTTTTTCAACACAGTATAAGAAAGTTATTTATTTATTTATTTATTTATTTTTGTCCCCAAATAGAAGTGGGGGTGTGTTAGTAAATTAGTTGCGGAAGAAAAGACGAAAAAGATGAGTTTCTAGTTGTTTCTTAAAAATGGCTAATGACTCAGCCATTCTGATTGTGCATATTGTTCATATTTTGAACAATATGCACAAGTACCTGGTTTGTAAATCATGCCAAACAGAGAAGTCTAATGAGATCTGAAACATTTCACTTGATGTAAAACTAGCTTAGCAATTTTGTTATTATAGCTGGTTCACACAGACTCAACAAACACCAACAAATAATGTTGTGCTGTTTTGTTGGTAAAGTGTGAAAATGACAGTTTAGAATTTTTCCTAAACATTCTAAATCCAACAGCAAATGTTTGAAATGTTGGTGTTTGTTAGGGGCAGTCTGAACGAAGAGACATGCCACTGTAATAAAATGAATGGTAGAAATTGGAACGGCCCAGTATGTAACTTTGGTGGGGATCCGTTGTAACACTGGCTTAATGTTTAAAACATCATTTTATAAACACATAACCATCATTTTTACACTGTACCAACAAACAACATTAACTAGTGGAATTGTTGGGGCTGTGTGAAGCCGTGTAAAGACAAGGTATTTTCCATTTTATTTTACTTACATTTACAAAGTGATAGTAATAATTACAAATGTGTTGATGTAATCAGGTTGATTTAGCCATAATACATGATCTTTTTGGAAAAATAATCTGTAAATCTGTAATCAATCTGTAATCTGTAATAAAGATGTAATTGGTCACAACCTATTCATTAAACTCATTAAAAGCCTCTTTAATATACACACAACAAATGTTTGTTGCTTATTTTAGGTAATTATTAAAGGCTCTTGACAGGCACATTCTGTTAGCACTGTATTGTTAATTAAAAGCTATAAAATTTTACAATCCTATGAGCCAATGTTTATGTTGACCTTCAACCTTAGCTTTATCTGTGTGCGTACCGTCTGTGGGTTCCACCGCGGAGATGCACGTAGGGGACCAGCTGTAGGAGCAGATGTACTGCACTCTGCCAGTTGGCCTGATTTCTGAAATCACAGCTCTGGGCTTCACATTCCTCAAACGTAAACTGGTACAAGGACCTGGAGTCCTCAAACACATTCTGTTGCTCCACTGGACACAACAAGGTATAAAATTACAGATATGACACAAAAACGTCCTATTAAAAAACAAGTATGGACAAAACATACATCCTAGAATGACAATATGATCATGGCCGTGATTAACCCTAGTGCGTTTTGTGTGTTCAGAAAATAACATATGGTGGTAATATGGTGGTAAAAAAAGTACAGGTTAAAAAAAGCTTAAACAGAAAATTCCCCTAATTGAAAAATTCCTCCCACATGTATCTTTTACAGTTATTTAGTTCTGAAACAAATCATTTTGTCACCCTGTTCTGGGCAGTTATGCCACAGGGAGCCCAGCTGTATTAACAGATGCAAAATGCATATAATGCATTATAATATAATCAATAAATTATCCACACTACACCATCTGTATGGGCCATCTGTACACTGCAGGAGCAATCATATCATTTAACGCAACAGTTTCGTCTCACGTGTGTACCTGAGAGCAGAATGCCCAAGTCCAGGAGAATGTTCCACATTTTGGAAGCTATTAGCCTGTTCTGTATGAATTCACAGTGATCCATCAACCACTCCACCAGCTCCACACCAATATATGTTCTCCTGACAATATCAAACATTAGAACAGAAAAAACACATTTAAAAACAGAAATGTTACAAATTACCTTTATTAGCTAAAATACAAGTTGCCTTAAAATGTTTGTGCTTTTTTACCATTTGACTGATATTTTGGTGATGGTTACATTTATATCATTAACCTACATAATTGTACACTTTTGCTCTGATAGCACCATGTAGATTATAAAGCTTATTGTTTTTATATCACTTTTTAAATTTCAAAGTTATAACCACGATAGACATAGAGAGAAACTCATCCTCCTTATACCTAGATTAGTGGTTGATCAATATTGGCTTTCCAATTAGTTAAACCTTAGGCTCTATGTCATATAACATGCCAAGTCATGTTACAATGAGAATTTATACAATATTTAACATCTGAAAGAAAACCCATTATGTTACAAACATATGCAGAATGTGACACAACCCCCTTATATTAAAACACTGCTCATTATGGTGATACTTGCCTGATGATTCGTGCCAGTTTAATATGAGTTTTCCAGTTATCCTTATCATCGGATAAGAAGGCGTTTCTTAGTGCTCTTCCAGCACATGGCACATTCTTCACACAAGCCTTCAAAAGACAGAACAATCTGAAGGCTTGATAAAGTTCAATCTTGATAAAACATTCAGACACTATAAAATCTGATAACAATGCAAAGTAAAAATGAGGAGGAAAACAAGACAGAGGACCATAAAGCAACAATAAACAACAGTAAAACATTAATGACCTGTTGTCAATTATTCCTTACCTAAACATGTTTATATATCAAAATATAATATACCTGTATAAATATCAAATTTAAGGCTCTGACATTTGTCTACAAGACAACCACTGGCTCTGCACTTCTATACTTAAACTCTAGTTCAAACTTATTTACCCTCCAGAAGCTTGCGCTCTGCAAGTAAATGGCAGCTTGCTGTGCCATCCCAAACAGGCACAAAATCCCTTTAACACACCTTTACCTTGACTGTTCCCCACGGGTGGAATGACCTGCCTAAATCAACCCAAGTTGCTGAGTCTTTAGCCATTATCAAAAAACGGCTAAAGGCCTTTTCACCAACACCTGACCCATTAATACTAGCACTTAGAATAGAAAAGCATAGAACAGAAAGAGAAATAACTATTTGAAGGAATAACTATTTGGAGGAATAACTATTTGGAGGAATAACTATGCTTATCTGTCTTTAAACATTTGCTAAGTGTATTATGCTATAGACTAACTGAGACTTGTCACAGCACTTACACATTGTTGTACTTTTGTTTATTTGATTGCTTCTGTTGTTTTTCTGATTTGTACAGGTAAGCTGCTTTTGATAAAAGTGTCTGCTAAGTGATTAAATGTAAATATAAATGTTAATATTCAGAAGTGACACATTTTATTTTAATACTGATGCATCAACATCACAATAGATTAGGAAACAGTAGCCTAATGCAGTTATATATCCCTTACAGACAATAGCTATCTATGATATTCTATCCATGAGACAACCAGATTTTCAAGTCACTGAGAGTGCAGACAAGGCATACATGCATGATATACCTTGTCTCTAGTCATTCCTGCTTTTAAACAGTGGATGGACTCAGGTAGTGGCTGCTGAGATAAAATCTGACAGGAAGAGAAAGAGGTTAAACATCTTAAAAACAATAAAGCTCTGTATTCTTGGACAATACACCTTGTTTGCCGTCTCTTATCTGAAAACAGCAGCTATAAGGACTACATACAGAGGTCCATTCGTTTCATCATCATGTCTAAATCAACACATTTGCTAAACAAAAACAACAGCACTTGTAACTTTCATTTAACAGTGATAACTCCTGCTAGAGCACGTACTGACTACTAGAAGTGATTTTGTGCCAAAGACAGTACAACAGCTTAAAAACAATGCTAACCTATACAAATGGAAAAGTTAAGTATAGAAATAAAGCTACAACATCACAACATAAAGCAAACAAAGAGAACAGAGAGAATTGTGAACTATAAAGATAATACAGGTTTTTAAAATGGCAGCATTTTGACTCCAAAGAAACCACAGATAAACAAAGCACAGTGGTCTGTAGTGAAAGTCTGAATACTGCCTACTACTCATTGTGTACTTTAGCTAATGACTCAGGCAGACTGTTGTGGAAACACACAGTGAAGTCATTCTTGTTATCAGTGTAAACTGCTGCACTTAACCTCCATGTCTGCAATGTTGTGTTGAAACCCCCATGAATAAAGGCAGGTTTAATTAGCACAGTGACATAATATGACATAGATACACAAATATCAGCAACTACATAGTAATTACATTGTCACTATACTGTCACTATACTACTATACACTATACTACACTATAGTATATATTTGGGAAGCTGACATTATAGGTAGTGTGGCTTCCTGTAACTAAAATCACTTTATACATTAATTTCTAATTCTTGGATTATTTTACATGCAGTTTTATGCCCTCATATTAAATGTGAATCTACACAGAAATTCTGAACTTTTAAATTTAAAAAATTTTGAACCATATGGGTGAATATCCATTAATCTAATGGTGGTTAAAAATGTCGAACACTTGAAAGATATTATCTGGTCACCAGTTCAAACACATACAATTTCACTTTTAAATTTTTTTTAACCTATATTTTTTTTATCTAGAACCTTGATGTTGAAAAAACTTTTTATATAAAGTTTATAAAGCCCATTTATATAGAACAAACACTAATAACAATAATGACAATACTTAATAAAACAGTCACTTGTTTAAAGAAATAAATCAAAATGATTTTAGTGGCCTTGATACAGTTTCTCAGAAACCATAGAATACATGCGTATAACTACTGTAATATTTTAAATGTCACTGTAAAGACATATTTACTTGTGTTACAGAAACATACACCTCATTCACGGTTTAAAATCCCATCCAACAGGTTTCCCTTCAACCATTCTCACATTACAGTCTGGCTAATAAAATGAATTTAGTTCAGCGTCCTTTTCTATGTCATGCTGTGAGCAAAAACCTATGCAAATACTACATGACTGACCAAACACTGAAGCTCAGGAAGTACAACGTAGCCATCTTAAATGTTACAAAGTAGACTTACAACTTCTAGGTTTGCCTTGAACTCATTGTTGGGTGAACGTGCAGAATCATTGTTGGGTGAACGTGCAGCATCATTTCTGCTGCTCTGAGCTTTAAAAGCCTTACTCCAGCGCCAGGTTGGGAGACCACCTTTAACCACGGACCGACTCTCATTCACCTCCTCCTCCATGTCCAGAGATCCGAGACAGAAGTCAGCACAAGCTCCTTCAAATCATTGATGGATGTTGAGTCACCACCGGTGAGCAAATACAATCGATCGTCTAATCGAAACAGCGTTAGATCAGTAGATATGCAAAGCTAGTTTAAAGACAGCAGGCATTGTGACAATGGTAGGCACGTGAGTAAACATAGGTGCGGGGTTGTAAAGGTAACATGTCACATGACTTTAAGGGGGCGGAGCTTTACGTGTGAGTTCGCCAATAAAAGTGTGGTTAGTTTAATGACCTCAGTGTCAGTGTTTATAAATTCGTGTTTTTCAGAGACAGCTTAATTCTGTCTAATTCGCAGTTTGTAGTTGTGTGCATTTCCCATCGATGTTTGCACGGATTTTTAGGTATGTATAGGCAACAGTAGATAACTAAGAACATTTGATTAAATATGGTCAATCTTACGCTGTTTTTTTACTTGACAATTGTGGTCGCTGGATCAGTGTAGAAAATCGTAGGTCTAATCTCAATTAAATCAATAAGCCATAAGAAGCCGTGGTTTACAGTAAATTTGTTCTTTCACGTGGCGGAGTACGCTCGCTGTAATTCACAGTAAACCACGGCTTCACTAGGCTTATTGTTGCTTATAAAAGCTAAGGTATAATACTGATATAATGACGGCATAGGTGTTTATATTGTGCTTAATGTTACGGCTTCGGTCGCCGCTCAAATACATTTTTTGTAAACATCCTTAGCGCAGTCATCTCTAGTTATTGATGCTTAACTATTTTGTCCGATCAGTTGATGTGGTCTGTAGACTGAACAGGACAGAACTATGAAAAGGTTTGTTGTGACTGTGTAGCGTTACCCTATTGTAATTGGTTTACAGGGACATCTGGTGGACACAGTCCATGATGCTTTTCAACAGTCACGCTTGATGTGTCGTTCGCGAACGAGCCGGCTCTTGAGCCGATTCTTTGTGGCGAACGAGAAGAGCCGACTCCCGTCGGGGAGAGCCGAATCTTCTGCCGTAAGTAGGGGCGGGGCTTCATTTGGGAACACCATGCGGCTAATCACATGGGAGGACCCACTAGGATCGTACCATTATGTGAAAGAAGGAAAGGGGGCGCATGCTTTAAAGATAGCGAGTGTAGTGGTACAGGCCAGGTACACAGAGCAACAGAGAGAGGCGGGGGAGACGGCATTAAATGCGAGTC
>JAZGTJ010016645.1:0-12539 GCA_036877575.1 Botia almorhae
ACCGACGTGAGGGAACTCAACACCGGACCGACGTGAGGGAACTCAACACCGGACCGACGTGAGGGAACTCAACACCGGACCGACGTGAGGGAACTCAACACCGCACTGACCTGAGGGAACTCAACACTGAACCGACGTGAGGGAACTCAACACTGCACTGACGTGAGGGAACTCAACACTGAACCGACGTGAGGGAACTCAACACTGCACCGACGTGAGGGAACTCAACACTGCACTGACGTGAGGGAACTCAACACTGCACTGACATGAGGGAACTCAACACTGCACTGATGTACAGTGTAAGGAGGCGTTCACACACACACTCATACACGTGGGTGGGTGGGTGTTTGTACTGTTAGAGGCTGTAATGTTACTGGTGGACAGCAGAACTGTCCAAAATCTGACTATAAATAAGATGTATGACTGGTAAAAATAAGAGCTCTTTCTGTTGGGAGATGGAATCAGTTTCTTTGCAGCATAACATTAAGATTCTTCAGGGGTGCGTGCATGTAAATTGCAACAGTGCACGATGCATCAAATCATGCGGAAGATGAATGATTATCAATGCATGAATCAAACTCACTCAGAATGCCTGCGGCATCTGACGCGCTTCTCCATGTATCATTGTCTTAATGATATTCATGTATCTGAGCAGAGACAAATCATACAAAGTGAGACCAATCACAGTTACATTACAGTAACATATACTACAGTATCTCACCGGAGGCAGATCACATGACCTACACTGCCTCAGTCCTATTGGTGGGTGTCCTGGGATGCAACAATCCATTTGTAGAGGGGTAAGAATAAACATGTTGACACTTGTCCATTTGTTAACTTAGTAAACTGCCTTAGTTAACATGAACTAACGAGTAACAATAATAAAACAGCATAAATGTAAAACCTGTATCTGTTAACATTAGTCAATAGATAATAAACATTAGTATTTGCATTAACTAACATGAGCAGAGATGAATAAATGTTGTTCATATATGCTTTTCATTGTTAGTTCACGTTAGCTAATTCATTCAATAACTCGACAAACTCTTTAGACAACGATCACTGGAAATCGATGATGTACACGTGAACAGCTGTGACTCTGGGAATTAAAAATCACATCTGAACATCCTCACATGGAAATAAATACACACGTTCCTTTGTTTCTGTTTCTCTTTCAACACTAAATCAACACTCTCAGAGTGATGTACAGAATATATATTCCTCCACTCAAACAGTGAAGCTTATGTTGTTTTCCTGCAAACCCACACAAACCTGCACTGGATCCCAAAACTGTGCTTGAAGTCACTTAGAAGAGAGATCAAAAGTATGCGTGATTATCAACACAAAGTGAGGAATCTAACAGCATCAAACCCTCAAACCATTGTGCAGACAGTGTTGAGACTGGGGTCAAAGCGGACCACCTTCCCCTCGATGGATTTGGAGCTGCTGCTGTACATGGGGTTCTCAAACGTAGCCTGACCGTTGTTGTTCTCATGCACAGAACAGCCTGTATACTCCGTCTTATCTGACTTCCTGTTGACAAAGAACAAGAACAGCCCATCAAACATCAGAATGACCAATCATCTAACCGATCCTTTGCTAAGCCCCACCTTAAAAACCCACACTGCCCAATCCTAGCTAAGGAAATGTCGCCATGTGTCATATCTGTGTTCCAACGTGACTTGTAATGTTACAGAAATATTGATGAAATGTTATTCCTGGAGCAACTGTGGTGAGGACACACATGGTATGTTTCTCTAAATAAATCTTAAGGAGCACATGCTGTGGATTAAATGACATTAGCTCTTATTCTCAGCTGATCATGTACAACATCAGTAGAGACCTGTCTGTTGCAGGGCAGATGAATGTTAATAACTTACTGTTGATTCATTTACATACTGATTCAGGTATGAGCTGATCTCAGTACTGCTGGGAGTGTTTAACATCAGCTGAGTTCACTTACACTGATCCTCTCATTTAGAATCACTTTCACATCTGAAGTTTACGTTTTTATTTCACTGTGAAGTGTGCGACACTCGTACCTCTGCTTATAGAGATAAAACCCAAAGCCTGCGAAAATCAGGGCAAAGAAAGGCACAAGAATGGCAATGGCCACAGAGCTGCTGCCGCTGGTTCTGGCTGGAATCTCCGGGCTTCTGGTGGCCTCCATTACATTCAGACCTGAGTGATGCATGATGGGAAATAAGAGCTACATTAATCGGAGTGGTACGACTGACATAAACAGCATTATTGTTTTTAGTTTAATTTAAAACTACATGTGCTAGTGTGATATATTTGCTACTACACAAATGAGCTATGAAAGAGCTTTGAAATATTATCTTATTGTAATTAAATGGTATTGATCGTGTGATTATGACAGTGGATGACAAATGTTGCTAGTGTTTATAATGAGAGCCTGATTAGAATGACAAATTAACAGAATTGTGTAACTCATTTATGAAATCAAATATAATATAATGATGCCACAATGCTTCACAAATCTTCAGGGTTCTCTCTCTCTCTCTCTCTCTCTCTCTCTCTATTTCTCATTTGGCCTCACACTTAATGACATTATTGAAATGGAGTTCACCTTGTCTCTGTAGTCCAAATGGCCCGTAGTCTCTGCCTTGAATGATGCCCTGGAACAAATATGTGTTTCCTTCATGATCAGCAGAGACCTGGAGCAGAAGATGAACACACAGTCTGAAATACAGCTGATGCTCTGGGTAATAACAGAGCTTTGCTTCCTCAAAATACTTTCTCTCTCTCTTCACATCTGAAATGTTAAAAAACAGCCACAACAATGACTCAGACTTACAAATCCATCCATGATAAAGGTTTCCTCAGTGATCTTGCTGTATGTGCTCTTCACCAGAGCTCTCATGTGATACAGCTGCAGGGTCATGTGAGCGTCTCTGCTCTTGTACACACCTGTGTGTCACAATATCTCATGATAAACACAGAACATTCAGCAGTGCTGGGATCTGACTGTAAAACCCTCATTCACCTGAACTGTTTATAAACTCAGATATGCTTCATATGGATCTGATAACACTGTTCTTGTCAACACTGAGGACACCACGTCTGTCCACCACACACGATACTGGACACCAACATCACAACCTCACCCAACTTCACAACATGATGGGGAACCATCATGAGTTGATTCAGAGCCCAGACAGCTGTATCATCCACTGAGAAATGAATTACTGACTATATCAGAACATTTCCTCTGAAAATATAAAGCCATCTGTTCAATCACTGATGAGGGAACATGACAACAACTCAGAGATAAAAACATCTTCTGAAGGACTCAATCAGACCTCATGAGAACAGATCTCCTGAAAATACAGCTGAAGTAAAAGAGCTGTAGGAGATTTCTGTGGACTGACCCACAATTACAGAATAGTTTAGTGATGTTATGGATGTAAAAGCAGGTCAACCAGCTGTTAAACACAGGGGTTACATATCTGTACTTTGTATACAGACATTAAAATGCATAACATTTGTCCGTTTCTGTGACTTGGCTGAAGAATACACAAAATAATGTAAAATCCCTTTCACATGATTGGTCTGAGATTCAGTGCATCTCGACACAAGCATCATCTGCCCTTTTGACCACCACAAAAACAGCACTGTGAGTAACATCAGGTCTCTTGGTAGTACAGCTGAAACATTTGAATGTTTTGTTGTGCTTGATGTATTTAGAGACAAGATTAGTCTTTTCTACAGCTTGTTTTGATTTTTCACCGGCTCCGCCCACTTAATGACACATCAAGCTAACTGTGTAATCATTGGCTGTGTTAAAAGGTTGGCTGCAAATGGGATCAAAGTTGAGCGTGGTGTTGTAACACTGGACCTGAGCGCGGCACGTGTCCTGACACCTTACAGAGTTCAGCTCAGCAAACGGCCTTCACAAAACCTTCCTGCAGTCTTAATGCAAATGCAAAGCAGAATCTAGCCGTTCATGGTTGCTTAGCGATACTGGAACGTGTCGTATTCATGTGGCATTTAACTGATAGGTCACAGAACAGATCTGAATGTCTTGTCCAATCAGAATCAGGAGCTAGAACTTTGTTTTATAACACAAGTCAGGGGCGCCGCTAAGGGGGGGAAAGTTAGGACAATTCTAAGGGCCCCCCAGAGATCTGCTTTATTAGTAATAACACTACTGGGGGGCCCAACCTCATATTTTGTCATAGGGCCCAAAATTGCGAGCGGCGCCCCTGACACAAGTATTTTGTTAGAAACTCAAGTCTTATGTAATGTGAAGTGTGTATTGTTTTTGTACTAATGACAGATTCATCACTCATTTCTTACGAATAATCTTTTGACTTGAATCCATCAAATGAAGTAATTTAATGTGAAAGCTGAAGCATTAAACTCACTATAAACGCTCCACAAAACCACAAAACAGGCATCATCACATAGTTATATAATATATAAACAATTTTTCCATTTAGTTTCTTGCAGAAATAACTACATTATGATCTGTTACTGTGAAATCAAGTTACTCGTCCAAGAACTGGTCACATCGCCCATCTCTACTTTTAATTCAATTCACAGAAATCAGTTTAACAGATGACACGAGCGCCAGCAGATGTTTGCTCACTGTGTTGTGCTCCTACCTGACAGCAGCAGTTCTGAGTGTCTGTTACTGAAGGTCACATTCACTCTGCCCGAGCTCCTGTCGAAGCCGCTGATGGTCAACATCACGGGCTGCTTCACTCCTTTATATTCAAAGGAACCTTTCCATGCGTACGAGGATGCAAACACATCATCAGGGACTGCAATAAACCACAGTTTAATGTCACATGAGCTGATGATATGAATCAAGTGTTAAATGAAAGAGACACATATTTTGTATTCATTTGAATTTGGCAAGTGTATCTAGTTATTAACACATCAAATAGTTAACCATTCGGCAGAATGTTGATGGTTGTCAAGCAACTAACAATAACAGAATTTAGTGATCACATGTGTATTTATCACTATTTTACATGATTTTAAACATGGATCATTCAACCAAATTATTACAGCCACAGAGTCACAGATATCTGTTATTTAACAATTAATTAAAGGTGATAAACAAGCTACAAAAGCAGAGAACGCTCTCAGAAATATTTTTCACAGTTTACAGAGTGTGCAGCTCTCACAGAGACAGGTGTGACTTCTCATAACACCTTTTCAATGATTTCTGTCAGGCTGATATTCACTAATAAACAAACAAACAAAAACCCTTTAGCACATTTAAGAACAGAGTCAGTGGGGAAAAACATTCTCATTTGACTGAATAATAACGTGGTTGATTGCAGAGAGAACACAAATCTGTAAGTAATTCTTGACTAATATCTGCACAGCTTTGTAAACACTCACCGTTTACTTTGGGACTTGGTGTTCCCCGAACAGGCGCTTCGACTTTTTTGGTTGTCTTTGAGCCAGCTGAGAAAAACAACAGAAAAGATATCATGACAAACACGAGTCAAAACAGCCCGTTTGAAATGGGTTTAAGAAAACAAATTACACACATGACTTCTCACAGCAAGCAAACAAAATGATATTAGACTCTTCCTGCCTCGACAAGACAAGAGCAACCAGAGAAATGTTACGGGCCATGAGCTTCAGGAAGGAAATGAATGTGAATTTTGCACTGACTTGTTGTGTGTGTGTGTGTTTGACTGGCTACCTCTACAGACGGGCACTTTCCCAGTCCAGGATCCATCAGGACGACACACTCTGTGTTCAGAGCCTCCAGTGAGTGTGAATCCAGGCTGGCAGCAATACAGCAGCGTGTAGCCAAAGGCGGGCAGGTCCATGCCCAGCACGCTGGCATGCGCTGGAGTCTTCGGCTGCTTACAGGAGTGAGCTGAAAGAGAAGACAGACAGCTGCTCAGCACACATGTGCTGAGCGATAAAAACGAGCCATATTTCACCCTAAATTACAGGTCTATTAGGATTTTTAGCATTTCTTTCCCAAAATCTCATAATATGAGTTCTTCTGTCATTTCCATTATTCCCAGTAGTGGATCTCCTTACATTTTCAATACTGTAATACAGTAACTTATTTTTCTGTGTTACAGAAAGAACCATGTAATATAAAAAAACATCACACAGCACAAAACACAATGTATAGACACTTTTTACAATCGAAATGAATAATTTTAATACATGTTTTCCCAACAACAGTAACAAGTAACTGGGGGTTAATTACAGTACAGTAACGTCTCAATGGAAAAATCCTAATGGTCTAACACATTCATAAATTACAGCTGAGGAGCAGAAATGCACCCCAGTTCCTGCAGTCACATGATGCATGTGTGATAAATGGAATGCATATAAATGAGGAACCAAGCTGGAGCAATGATAGAACAGTCCGAGAACATGAAAACAGATGATCTGAACTGAACAGACTAAATAACTGACTTCTGGAGAGCGGAAACAGAACTTAATGTTCCGAGAGAAGCATGTCTCTGCCGTTTTATCTCTTTTGTTCTAATGTCTCGAGTCACATGATTGCACGCGCAGAGCATGCAGACTCCAGAAGTGCTTAATTAACACCATAAAACACACGGTCATATTTATTCATAATAATAACCGGAATCAGCTATTATGTTCATTAACCTGATGCAGTGTTCAGGTTAAGTGTGAACTACTGATATTATGAGATGAAAGCTCAGGAGATTTTATTGATGTTGTTTATGTTGTTTATGACTCAAAAACACTTGTGACTGTTATTGATGAAAGATTTAATTGCTGCATTGTTTCACTGCTATACACTGTAAAAAACATGTAAGAGCACAGAAGACAGCAGGCGGCTATAAAGAGACAGGAAAGAGAAATAAGAGAGGGACTCAGGGAGGAGAAAGACTTACGGATACATTGAGGCTGAGAGCCGCTCCAGGTCAGATCTTCCTGACAGGTGCGCGTGGTGGAGCCCAGTAACAGATGACCAGTCTGACACTGGAACTTCACTGTGCTGCCCACCTGAAGACCAGACAGAAGCTCAATAAATCACACACACACTCTGAAAACGTCATGCTGTACAAAAACACATCTTTCAGATAAAAAAGACCATTTGCTCTGAGGAGGCAAAGCAGGACAAACATTCCTAAGTATGTGATCAAATGATATAAAAAGCTTGTTTTTAACATACATGTAAACACGTAAATGAGTAAACACTGGAACATTAGATTATTAATATCAGTGACATGACTGTCACACACTGCTCACATTAGATCTGCTAACCAAACAAGACACATGTGACATTTGACTCAAATCTTCCATAACCCAGTATGTTGATGACTGAGCCTATATGCTATACGTGACCTGTGGCCTATACATATATACTATTCCCAGCAAACTTCTCTTCTAATTACACTGAACCATCAGTACAATTGAGCTTGTGTAGTCAGAATCATTTGAGTTCATATACTGTACTGACCTAATGTGTCATTTAAGCCTCATATACTTCAGTATAACATTGGTCCCCCTCTCTCCCACACATCAGCACCAGTCTCTGAAACACCCACATCAGTCTTTACATGCTACAGCTCACATGATGTTACTGGATGGAAACTCTGGGAATCTATCGTTCTAACTCAAGGGCCTAATTCATCTTTTGTGTCTTTGTCTCTTTCAGCAACACAGATGAGCAACCAAATGGCCATTAAAGTGTCATCAGAGTCATTTAGGCAGATATAGTGAGTGTTTGAAGAGCTAACTGAACAATGAGGGCTGCTGGCACATTCTGAAAGCCGATCCGAACCGGTTACCCACCCCTCTGACTCTGATTCTGACTGAATTAACTTGACAATACATCAATAGCGCTTAGGAAAACAGGCCGATCCAGAAAGCTGACAACACTTTGTGAAAGACTCACATTAAAACATTCTCGAAACACCGTCCTCTGTGAAACACTTTTTCAATGCCATTAAAAGAATCGTTTACCCAAAAACTCAAATTCTCATAATTTCTCCACCCTCATGCTATCCTAGAGTTACAATACAGAGTTACAATAAATACAAACACAGAGTTACAATAAATATCTTCCAAAATATTAATCCTTTGGTTTAAAATATTTGGCTTAACATATTCATCCTTTTAAGACATTTGTTAACAAACTGGAGTGGTGTGGATGCTCTTTTCGGCGCAAAATCTTAAAAATCACTATTCACTGCCGTTATAAAGCTGGAAGGAGCCAGGACAGGAAATTATTTAATGCCATTCTGATTGTATTTAGCTTTTAGCTACAATTTTGGGTGAACTGCTCCTATAACAGCTTCAGATGACCCTGTCACCAGAGCAGAGAGAATATTCTTTTGTCTCAGCAACGATGGAAAGTGTGATTTTCAGGTTCTAATGGGCACATCACATGTCATGCTGTACTGTTTTAAAGGGGCTTTTGTGCTCAAAGATTAAAGTGGGCAAAGGCTGACAGAAATTGTCTTCTACCCTTTTCTGATTATAATGGCTTTGATACGAGAGTCTGGGATAGTCCAGAAGTATCAGACGTGGCTCAGTGCTCTCTTACTTTAAAGCCAAGACTGCTGTTCAGTGAGCCGTACTCTGGGCTGCCTGGATCTTCACACGTCGTCCTGGTGGGTTCTACAGTAGAAGTGATACAGAACGTCATTATCATCAACTTCATAAACTGCATTAGGAATATCAGATTGATATTCATTGATGTAACTGCAGAAGAGTGTAAAAATGAGGCAGCATACATTAAAGCTGGTGCACGTTTACATTTTACAGTAATATCCCATTATCAGTGTACTGCCATTTACAGCTGAAGAAACCTGTGCGTGTAAAATACCAATGCAGCGCGGTGGGGATCCGCTCCATGTGCCATCTGCCTGACACATGCGTGTAGAGGAGCCCACCAACACATAGGGGGCACTGCAGCTGTAGGTAACCTCAGATTTGAAGATAAAACTCTGGCCCTCTCTTGTGACATGGGGAGGTGTCCCGGGGTCTCCACAGAACCTGGCTGTAAAGAGTCCCATATCAGTTGTTAGAGTTACAAATGATATGCTTTAAAAATGGTTTTTACACTGTACAAAATTGCATATTCTATCCCCGAACTCTAGCCCTGCCCCTAAACCTAACCCTTACAGAAATCACATGACATTTTTAATTAACAAAAAAATCACCATTTAGTATGTTTTCTTAAGCGATTTGGTTTATGATGACACAGGAAGTGTCCCTCTAAACCACGTTTAGATTGTTATACACATTTGTGCCCTCGTAAACCACATATTCAACCCCCCACACACACACACACCATTGGGAGGTCTAAATGAAATCCATTCTTGCATTTGATATAGAACGATTAGCAGGGCAAAAGCATTTAACATACAAACTGCAGCACAGCTCTGCTGGCCACATGGTATTTAAAGATCTGAAGTGGAGAGCAGCATTTGAGTTGCCCCACGAGTACAGAGGCTGACTCACCTGACTGTGAATCACAGAATGTGAATTATGTCTCTTAAAAACTAATAGAAAGCCAAAGGGTAGACGGCAGCTAACGTGCTGTGATGTTTAATTCACAGGGAGAGCTGAGAACTAAGGATGATCAGCTGTGAGTGCATGCGTCTGTCCGCTGCGGGTCTGCGGGTAACGCAGCAGAACAGCAGAGCAGATTTCACAGCACGACATCAGTGTGTGACACGTCAACAGACGACAGCACAGTTTAAACACTGACCAGCTGTGAAACTGATTCTGACTGGGGCCACTGAAGGCTCTCCAGGGTGCTGCAAAGCTAATGATATCAAAGTGTCTAAATTTGACCTAAAACAATACATTTTTACAAACTGAATATTATAAATGCTCAATCTTTCAAGTCATGATTTAGTTTGGAAAAACAGCACCACACCATACATTTAATCCTAAAAAACAAAACATTAATTTTTCATTTTTTTATCATTTTTCAACTGTCAACACATCTACAATGTCTGTGTGGAAATAATGTTTCCCTCTGTTAAGAGATATTTTTTATATTGCGTTTCCTTTAAAGGCTTTAGGCTAGTTGAGCAGGATACACAGTGAACAAAATTACACAATTTGCATGAGGACTTTCATGGCATCAACAGTTACAGATCTGTGACGCGTTTATTTTGTTTTCTGGGGAAAAACGGGTGATCAAGCGTTTCTCCGCAGTGCTTTGATACATTAAAGCTTTACAATTCACTGCGATGAAACCATGTCGCAATCTCTTCCAGGTGTGTGAGGAAGAAGAGCATCAGAAGAATTCTCCAGCCAACTGAAGAAGACAAACCACAGCTTCACCTTGAAATGATGCCTTTCTGATCTGATGCGTTTTCCCTTCAACTCAAAGACACCAGTGTGTCTGGCAGGATCAGGAAACAGATGCACTGCTGCCATATAAACTGTGACAGACTCAACACACAAACAAATACCTCCATTATATATTCAGCTCTTCAGTGTCACGGGCCCAGCGAAACACAGCGACAGAAGATCTGTGAACTGCTGCACGTCACACATTCTCATCTTTTTATTTTCCTCTTTCGAAGAAAAAATGACTTAAAATAACAGCTTCAGGCTAAAGCAAGTTATGCATAAAATGAGAGAGTGGGAGAGAGGGAGAGAGAGAGGGAGAGTGGGAGGGAGGGAGAGAGAGAGAGTGGGAGAGAGGGAGAGAGAGAGAGAAAGGAGGGGGAGATTTGATGTCAGAAAGGTTACCTGATGAATAATACAAGAGTTTGAGGAATCAGCAAATAGCACAAAATCTGAGATCTTCAAGAAAAGATGTCACAGATGAAGTTATACACACACACGGTGGCTTTTCATGTTTAAAGGGGACATTCTATAGATGTAATTCTATAGATATATACTGTATAAACTGTATACTGTATCCCCCTACACTAACTCCACCCCTAAACCTAACATCATAGAAAACGTTCTGCTACACTTTCAAAATGGTCATTCTGTATGAGTTATATGCTTCAAATTTTTGCACTGCAATTTACACACGCACCCTACATATGTAAAATGTTCAGCATTTATGAGCAAGAAATTAATGATTTGTTTACTTTAAAACAACATGCTTGAGATTCTTAAAAAACTGCATGAAACTTTGACTAACTGAGACCAAAAGAGGCTTTTTCTGCCTGCGATTTATGACATTTCTCTGTTCTGACTGAATGTACAGCTATCTGCTGCCTGAATTACAGTTCATACAGCAGAAAAATTAAATGCTAATTACAGTCTCTCACAACATGCTGTTTAGAGCGAGATTGCGTTTCTTTAGATCTGGGTGCTGTGTTGGTTATGGATGATGAAAAGAAGATCTTT
The DNA here is from genome assembly GCA_036877575.1 of Botia almorhae. NCBI lineage: Eukaryota > Metazoa > Chordata > Actinopteri > Cypriniformes > Botiidae > Botia > Botia almorhae. Next base: position 11,311 of record JAZGTJ010016645.1, read on the forward strand.
TCTTCATTTATGAATGGCAAAACGGTGGAAAAAGCGCTCACAAATCAGAGCTGACAAGCATGCTGGTTTCAGTTATACAACACTGAAATCAACAGAGATGGCTGTGTACCTTTGTCCTGATGAAAACATGTATTTCCATCTCATTCCACAGCACAAGAATTTGCATGTCGATTTGCAGAGCAGTCTAAACAAAGATCCAAATTATAAACAACCCCCCCCCCAATAAAAACAGACCTAAAACCACATTCATCTAACCATGCTGTATCCCTGAAGAGCATTTAGGTCAAAATGCAGTTTATCATGACACACTCGTGTGTGATTCACTGAGAAAGATGTGATATTTATACATATGAATTATTATTATTGGATCTGACGAGTTGAAAGACTCACGCAGACAGAGAGGAACCTCTCCACTCCAGCTGCCGTTTCCCACACATGTGAGGACCGCAGAGAAGGACAGGTCATAACCTGTCAGACAGCTGTAGCTCACACTGACACCCCACTCGAACCCAGAGCCCTCAACCTCACCACTGGAGACACGTGGAGGAGCGGGACAGGTCACAGCTGCAGAACGAGAGACATGTGAATTCACATGGGAGTTCATAACATCACATATACCAGCATATCAGTATTCACTAATAGGAAATAACACAACAGAAAATGGCACAAATTTAAGGTTGTTTGGACAATCCAGTAACTGCTGACAGGCAAACATATAAACTCAAGGCACATATACACAAACACACACATGCAAGTGTATATGCAACCCCAATTGCATTAGTTGCATCGAGAAATACTGCTAATGACTGTGAATCTTGCAGATTTTGATGCTGATCTGATGGTTTCAGACGGCACCACCCTCAGATCAAGCTTTAATATTTATCTTGATCGCTGAAGAAAAGCTGTTTTTAACGTGAAGGACTGTGTTTCACTTGAGCATCATGAAGTCCAGTGTAAACGTTACAGTTTTATTCTTGTAGCGCCACTGAAATACATACTGTAACAGCCCTCACTCATCTCACCATGTGTTCAGAGCTTTGAAAGAGGCTGTTTAAACAGTGTTCTGTGTAAAGTGTGTGCAGCTGCCCGTCTCCCTGACAACAGAGCAACTGTTGCATCATTCTGATTTAGACCTTCAGAAACAGGCTGTGAATCTGTGTGGTTTGTGTCCAGACGCATCAGGCTATGCCGAGAACCAGCGTTTATTCACAAACGTCCAATACTGAACA
>JAZGTJ010016646.1:0-12539 GCA_036877575.1 Botia almorhae
CACACACACACACTCTGGAATCTGTTGGATTCTCCTGCAAAGCTGGCCTGGGTGCGAACAAGCTGACAGCAGCCGTGTAAACTCCTCCTCAAAGAGTCTGTGAATTCTGTCGGGGATCTGCGCCATTCTGGCCTATTTGGCCCATCAAAGGTCAAAGGGCGAGTCTGCAGCCCTGATGCAACCCCAGAGTTTGAGCAGTGCTGCAATACAAGGCGAAGAAGCCTCTGCTGACCTGTGGAAACCTCTGGCCTGAAGGAACTGCTTGACAGAAACTGTGATGGGGAGAGAAGGTCTTTCCTTCTGCTTATAATAAATGGGTCTGTATGTGGTTTTGAATGCATGTTATTCTGCTCCAAAACACGTCTTTGGTCTGGCGCACTGTGCCCATTCACGCGTTTGCGCATCGCATTTGCACTTCACCGTTCACCAATCCTATGGGTTGTTTGCTTTCTGCCCAGTCTTGCTGTCGTGTCCAGCTTGTACCACGTTCCATAGCAACTAATTACCACCATTACTGTCTGCGGTTACTCTTGTATTCTGTAAATAACCGTATACGGTTTTCCATCCCTCTGTTGTCTATGGCACCAGTTAGCTAATAGGGGAAACTCTCAATACCTGTCTTGAAAAACATTTAAAAGCTTTAAAGCCTTATAGTTTTTTATGTATTATGGGATGTGATTAGGTCTGTTTATTACCGTATCTATCATAAGTTTAAAACGAATGATTGCACAGAATTAATTAATATGATGTATTCGTACCTTTCTCATTAATCATGCTTTCTCCTTTGGTTAAATGTACTTCTCAGCCGGGACTCATCCCTGTTTGTACTGCCGGCATGTTTTTGATCTCATGACCTCAGAATATGTAAGGTTGTCCCCGTATGTGACGTTTCCAGGCTTTCAGGCTGGTTAAAGGTTGTTTAATTGACTACGATTGTTAGCAATACAGTTTTAGACTGTTTGGTTGCACAAAGCGTGCTCGCATTGTCCACAGTGTCACCTCAAACTCTATACAAAGATCTCTGCTTTTACAGTCATTTAGCCAAAATCCCAGAGTCACTGCTCGCTTTTGGCCTTACCAGAAATGTTTCTGGAAAAGTAAACAATAAGCTTTCCTATTTATTTTTTAATGGTAATACACCCTTCTGGTAGCAGAGAGGGTTTGGTATACATCGACTGACAGCGTTGGAAAGGAAAAACAAAACAGAGTTTTTAGACTTTTGTTTAGGGCACTACACAACCAAACTGTTTTCCACAGTATGCTACTAAATATTTTTGCAATATTGCTCACAAGCTCGAGATTTTAAGCTGTCTGGCGTCGATCTCAGGTTTGCGCTCTTCATTCGTTTTTGTTTTCTGTCTCTGTTTTATTCTTTATGTACCTGTTGACCTGTGGCAGTGTGTGCAGCTATTTAAGTGGGTTTCCTGTATGTCTGTGTGCACTAAATTAGATGAATAAGGAACCACAATGACCTCAGAGCTGAAATAATTCATTCTTTGGTTTTCAGGTCTGTAAATCGATTGCTCTTTGTGTTCGCTCGTATCTACACTGACTTGACTTCCTACCATCAGCGCATACGTGTCCTATGTATGTTCCCACACTCCTGTCGTGGAAAACTCACACTACATTAAATTCGTCCAGGTGTGTGTGTGTATATATAAGGTGTCTCACTGTACTTTTTGTAAAAACGCTGACGAGTGTAGGTAACAAAAGGGAACATGTGTTTTTTTCCATCCCCCCCTTTCTCAAAACTGTTCACTTGTTCTCTGTTGGTAGGAATGGTTTGAAATGTTTCCTTAGCTAGATAATTAAGCGATTGATTATTTAAATGAGTGTAAGTAATCCTGCTAGACGTGTACAGGTCAGTTTTTTTGCCAGACTCATTAAAGGTTTGATTCTTGTACAGTTCTATTGGAAAAAAGAGAATAAAGTTATTAAAAAACATTTCCAGTTGTATTGTATTTTAGTTTGATACGGACTCATCAACATGGCTTTAAGTATATGATAACGTCAATGTTTTTGTAGGCATGCGCGTGTGTGGTGAATAGGGAAACATTGTACACGTGAGGTCTACTTATAAGTGGTCCTCGCTAATTGAATTAAAAGTCAGACCATGTTTTGCCTGATTATTTATGGTGTAGTAAATACCATGGCCACTGAGACCATGAGTGGCCCTTATTAATATCGCTTTTAACGTTGTGTGTGAGCTCTGACCGCGTTGTATCGAAATTTTACTCCCTGTGAGATTTTGACCCCCCTGTTTCTGATTGGTTAATACACTGCGGAGACTGTTACCCGATTGGTCCCTGAGCAGTAAAGCCCACCCAACACCTAATCCCAACCATAGGAAGAAACACGGGAGTCAGATTTTAATACGATGCCTGGCAAGTGAACTTCCATCGTATATGGATACTCCAAAATTTCAATGTAGAGGAACAAATATTTTTCCTGACCTGTAGAGGGAGTCAGAGACCATCTAATCCCTGTTGCTCTCAAGCGTTAATGAGTCCGTGTATTTAAACTATAACCTTAAGCAACAATAGCACGCCTGAGAGAATCTGTGTTGTTGTAATTGTCAAGAAAAACGTTTTAAATAAATTCGTATTACTGTAAGAATTCCGACGTGTCAGACAAAGTGGAGTTGCTCTTAAATGGAGGCAGAAGTCGGAATCACACACAAATGAATGTTTTGTGTGGTACATCTGCACCGTGCTGACGCAGTGAGCAAAACAACTGGCATTTGCACCTTATCTTCATCCTAAATTATTTGCTGTTTTTAAGTTTTATGCATAAAATTATGATTTTAAAAGGTTTTAAATTTAAAGAAGGCGCCTCATTTGAATCTCTTCAGATATGTGTTGTATGCAACAAAATCTTAATTGTAGAAGGTTTAATGCTTTATAATGTATGCAAGCCGTGGATATGACGTGAGATGTCTATTTGTCTGTCTATTTAAAAGGGTGATTTCAAATGATATTCCATTTACAATTATTACATGCTTTGTGCATCTATTCAGAATGCGTAACGTTTGAAAAGGTGATTATAGGTCGTACCTGGATTATCCGGTTGGATTCTAGTGGCAATAAATTCCATTCAATTTGGTTTCCAAAATCAGAGCGATCTCTCTTGGCACAAATTTGTCAAAGTAAATTCCAGGTGATTAATAGCAGCTCATCAACCATTTGTTGTCTAGAGCTCACAACCCCAATATATTTATCATTTACTGATTTCTGCAGTTTAACCCTGCTGTACAACTGACAGATGAGAACAAGGTTGAAAATCTGACCAAAAGCTGACAAAGTATTTAAAAAATACCCATTTTCTTTCTTTATTTCAATAGATTTACCAAAACCACCGACACACAGAAGCACTTTAAGATTGCTTCAGTGTCGACAGAGGTGTGGATGTGAATAGGCAGTCGTTCATAAACCTCTAACGCAGTGTCATTTAAAGTGCTTTTTATAGAGCTGTGATTGCACGGTATTGCGTTTCAGAAGCACAAAACAGGAAGGTTATTCAAAAGGCTGTCTGAGGAAACGTCACTTACTGGCTAAGTAAACCATGTTATCATAAACAAAACAGTGAATCATTTAAACAAACTGGTGTTACATATGTCGTCATGTCATAGTCTGTGACCGTAAACATCTTGTGCACATCTTTTATACTGGTTTCTCTCAGAGGAGATATCACATCATCAGAACATAAACCATCATTTAGACGATGTTTGCTCATAAGCAGTCATCATTACTGCAATATTGAGATTTCATGGTAAGCTATTAGACGCCATATGCCACAAAAGAGGGGAAAATGAACTTTTTTTTTGGTTTTCTTTAAACCTATAGAACAGAAATGTTTGGCGTCGAAACAAAAATATCAACATATTCGAATAAAAAAATTACAAATCATTCTTCTGCGTAAGATACAAAGGCTGGAAAAGACGCATTGTAAGCGTGCTTGAAATGTAAACCGTAGTTTGCATTCAATGCGAATATATTTAAATATAATTTGTTTGCGCTATAATGTGGCACACAACAGACTTTTGAATCAAAGTGCACCGATCATCTCACAACAGTGTGATGTCGCATCACTCAAACTTCTGCCATATTTCTCTTTTACTTCTATTATTAGCTCTATTATTATATTATATGGCTCTATTATTTTCAAGGCTCTGTTGTGATGTCATAACGTGACCACTAGATGGCGTCGGAGTTTGATTTTTCGACTCCCCAGTCATTTGTCCTTTTTTGGTCAATGAGCTCATCAGCTTGTGGAGTGTCAAGACCGTCTCCGTTACGGCGCAGTTAAATGAGCTTTTTGTCTGTCTGATCTCTGTCAAATAGCGGTAATGCGTGAGCTCGCTAAAGCGGCGACGAATCTAATGAAGGCACTCAAGCACACACAACCTTTATTCAGACGCTGTGAAAGGCCCCGTGCTTTCTAGCTCATGGCTGGACAGCGGTAATTACCCGAGGTCACTCTTGTCTGGCTTTCTGCCGCCAGACAGCCGAGACCCTTAAATCTTTGAAAACTGTGTGAGAACACAATAGATATTCAGACATATTCTGTCATATCAATGTTACGCCGCACGACGGGGTTGAAATTAAATGAATGTTTTTGTCTCCTGAGAACCAGTTTAACATCAACACGTTTCCCCTTTGATTGTTCTGCCCGGGCACGATTAAATTACACTTAAATCTTCCTATCTCGCCCCCTTATCGTATTCGGTAATGGAGGAAAGGCTAAAGTCCTTTCTGCTACGACCGAGGACACTTTCTGACCGTCTATTATAAGGGGGGTAGACGTATATTTCTGTCTCTCATTAAAACTGTAACAGAGATTTCAAATGCGCAGAGAAAATAATAGAGAGAGAGCAATTGGCATCAAGGGCGATTCTGAAGCGTTTCGAAGTAATACTTTACTGAGTTTGATACCGAGCTTAAAATGGCCATCAAGACTTCGAGCTGAGATATCCTTTCATTAAAACAGTCTATGGAAAGAATTGATTTCACACTTTATAGACATTTTATATGACTTACAGACACAGTACGTGGTTCCAAAGAACATTTAAGAGGTTTAGGCTGCACTATAAAAATATGAAGGTCATTTGCAAGAACAATATACATATATTAGGCGCTATAGATATATAGAACTCTACTAAAGAGAGATATAGATACCTATATAGATATATAGATATGTACTATAGATAAATATAGATATCCATATGGACATATAGAACTGTTCTTAGGATAGATTTAGACACCTATATAGACATATAGATATGTACTATAGATAAATATAAATAGAGATACCCATATGGACAGATAGAACTGTACTTAAGATAGATTTAGATACCTATATAGATATATAGAACTGTATTTAAGATAGATATAGACACCTATAGCTATAGGTATGTATAGATTAGTTTACTTTCAAGCTAAATATTTCACACAAGCTTCCTTGTAACGGAATGAAAACCAAACGCGGCTAAAGATTTTTTATTTAAAGATAAAGTTATTGTTTATTGAAAATAGAGTCATTATTTCGGTTTTTGGCCAGTGTTGACCCTGACTCAGGCCAGCTGAATCGTGACATTTGGTTTGGAATGTTCTCGTACCCTGTGAGACATAGTGACATGGAGGAAGTCAAAGGACAGACACTCAGAGACAGTGAGTGAGAGTAACTGAAGATTCACATAAAAGTGAGTAAACGGCCCTCAGCTCGTCTCCTTATACTGACACCATCTGCTCAGCACTGATGTGAGCTCACAGCCTCTGTTTGTGTGTGTGTGAGTCTCTGCCACTGTCTGATGAATGGAGCGTCTGCTTTGTAGTGCATGCCAATAACTTTGATGGGAGATCATTAGTATGAGTACTAACATCTTTTCTGTGCGGTTTTGTTTTTTTAAACATTACTTGATGTGTACAGGTGTGTCTGAAAAGAGAAGAGACTAGATTCAAATCTGAATGTAGTGAATCCGCCATAGTCGACATTAGCAAAAGCAAATTGCACGTGGAAATGTAACAGTTTTGTCTTACGAATACTTCTCTAAATTAGACAACAGCCGTTTACAAAACAATATGTACAGGGATATTAAACAGAAATGGAGGTTCAGTTGAGATAAGAGTCATCTAGTATAATAACGCACGTGAAATAATCGTATAAAGTACTCAAAGATCATATAGCGACCAAGAAATTCATTTATTTGTCATTTTTTATTCATAGGCCAATGCGACACACAACAGATGATTCTCTGTAGTGATTTTATTGATTCTTCTGTCATTGGCACAATCATTCAGTGTTTTATAGAGCAAATTCTATTCATTGTAAATGAATCACCATTCAGTGAAATGATCAACTGTCTCATTATTTTAACCTTTTGAATTATAACGTTTCAGAAATATGTGTCGGATTATATGAAACCATTCTTAACTTGTGTATTGTGTAACACAGACTAAAACAGGTCAACCAGCTGCTCCAACAGACTTTAAACTGATGCATTTTGGAACACGGGCTGGTAAGACAGTAAAAAGAAAACCAACTGAAACACTCAGAAATAACATGTATAACACAAATTGGTTATAGATAACACAACAGCTAAGATGAGATATTAAAATATCTGGTACATTTGTGACAGCACCGGTCAAGATATATAACACAAATCTTCCAGTATATCAACACTCGTCCAAATAAAACCTAACGACATGTTTTACATGTTTCACAGATTGCAAAACTCCTGATCTCCAGTCTGTTCAACTTGGCACAATGTGACCGAACAACTGTTGATTATAAAGGAAATGATGTAGAACTGAAAAAACAGAAGAGGAGCTACGTGATAAGACCCCATTCTTTACGATTTCAACCTCCATTAAAACTATTTCTCTAGCATGAGGCATTATCTCTGTAATTATCCATTTAAAGGTTGGAGCAGATATTTTCTGACTCTGTTGTCAGACTGGCCGTCCATTTTAGGTAATGTTTGGCAGGTTACATTTTCCCCTCTAATTGCAAAATGCACACGCTCTAATTGGGCAGATTCGTGTTGTGCACTTAGTCTTTTTTTTAATAAGATGTCTTCTTTACAGACATCTTCCTCTGCTGTTTTTGAAGACTTAATGGATTTCCAGAGACATTAGGTTTAACTTAATAATGGCGAGGGTTGCGGCGTTAATAAACGGCTCCTTCGAAAACAGCGCATGCAAATGCGTGTATTTAAATACACTCTTGATGCGCTTTCCTTTAAAGCCGAATTTAAATTCCATTTCATCGAACCCGACAGCCGCGTCTCTGTTTATGTCAGGGGTAACATGAATATTCATATCGAGAACGGTAATATTAATGAAATAGATGCCTCTTCTCATAGCAGCTGTATATTTATTATGCAAATCGTCTGCTGCCTGATCCACATGTTGAAATATACATTAACAGACTTGTTTTTATGCGCTCCAACAAATTTCAGTACCTCGTGCACCATAATGCAATAAAACAATGTTTTGAATTACTTCTACAACAATACGGTTATAACAAGGTGATGAAAAACAGTAGCAATAACGGAATAAGTTAATAAAAAGCTCCGACGAGGTCCTTTCGGCCTGCAGTGTGCGTTAATGAACCAATAAACATTTGGCTTCACAATAAACAGTCCTAAATGCTCTTTAAAGCTTGTATGATACTCGGGTCATCATGTAGACGGTTCAAACTAAACTCTAAACAGTAATTTCCAGTACAATTATGTTAAATCTCAATGAGCCATGATCCTAAAACCAGCCCCCTTTGACAGGCCAATTGTAAAGCTTTGGCATGAGGCCTTATTGTAATGGCAGGGAGACGACAAGGCATAAAAACTCGACATGCTTTTAGGTGGTCAGATTGAACGTTGTTCTCTGCTTCCTGCTGAAAATGAAAGGCACTTGTTCGGAATAAACTATTTTGCTCACCATTATGCTTATCAAGCCTTATTATGAAATTATGTCATTTCGATTATCTTAAATACCCGGTAAACCGTTCTGCCAAAGCTCATCAGAAATTTAATTATGTATTGAATTACAGTGAAACGGAACGGCAGGGCCGATGCATTTTTGAACTTAACACAAATGACATTTCGGCACAAAAGCAGAGGGCGCTCGGTTTTAGCTGATAATGATCGTTGGTAATAACTGCTGTTATTTACACGACTGTTACGTGGAAGGACATCGACAAAAATCTGGAAATGTTATCAAACATTTACTCGACAAACCCCAAAACAGTAACATTATTCTGGTAACTCTCCTGGTAACTAATTAGTTACCGCATTAAATAACATAAACTAACAATGATTTTTACTTTTTCACAGTTTGTTTATGTTAGTTTATTGTGCATTAACTAATGTACGATGAATACACGCTGTATAAGATTTGTTAACTGCTAGTCCATGTTAACTAAGGTAGTAAACTAATGTTAACAAATAAAACCTTATTGTAAAGTGTTGCCATTATTCTTTATGTTTTGACATTTTAAAACAGCGGTCTTATGCCCAAAGCCCGGAGAGAGAATATAATAAGAGGGGAGAGCGATTTCTGGGTTGCGCCCCATAGCCGCCCATGTGTCAGTTTACCAACAAGCAGTTCTGCAGGCGGTGAGGTGAGACAGCAGAGTTCACCTGCCAATCAAGAGCATCTTCACCTCCTCCTCTGGACACTGGCTTTATATGGGCTCTTCACTACAAGTGGCCAGACTGGTGTTCAGCAGCTATCTTTAGCAACACAGAGGGGAAGAGGAAATATCAGTTGGTGGGGGTAAAAAGGAAAAAATGAGAAAAAACAAGAATGATGAGCTGTCTCTGGGCCATGGAACCCTCTCTCAAAAAGAGCTGCAGGAAATAAACAGCAATCAGTGTAGCATGACAGAACTCCTCTAACAGGCAGTCTTAATTGAGCCCTCTCTCTCTCACTGTCTCTCTCTCCATCTTAATGCATGGACTTGCTCTCTTACCCCTTGCCATGGATAATAAGCGCAAGATCCCTTAACCTTTTTGTGCATTTTAAAGACTCTTAATTGAGGTGTAAAACTGCGCTTTGTGGAAGTCAAAGGGGTCCATGGACCCTCCGGCAGCGCGCTGAGATATTTTGAGTACGATGTGTTATTATGACAGATGAGTGCCGCCAAAAAAAGTGTGTACATTGACTAAACAAACATGCACAGAATGACAGAGGGAGAGAAACGTGATGAGCAATAATCATATTTAACATTTGCATTTGTGTTTAATTAAATTAAAGGATGTGGCAACTTTGATTTGTGAATTAGAAACTGACTAAAGTTATTGATTTTCAAAGAGACCGATATATGAAATATTAATTAAAAAACATAGTCAAGTCGTGTCAACTATATCAGTAAACGGTTCTTATTATATAAAAGAGACAATATTGCATTTATTTTTTGGTCATTAAGAATTTAATACTGCTAGACTGTATTTGTTTAGCTTACAACAGCTGCACATTTTTTACCAGCATTATTACACACCCTGCATATGTTCTTTACTGTACGTATACTGTACTTTGTATTGTATATTGCATATATTATTCTGAACACAGTGTATTGTTGTCATTTTGTGCAGATATCATGTATAAATTACATATTGATCACAAGTAGCCTGTTTGAGGTGACATGTTCACTCGGTCGTTGGACCAGGTGACATTTTTTGGTCAACAATTTTCATACCATTTCAGTTAACAGTCATGAAATACAAGTGTTGATGTTTGGACATGCGGTGCGCGTTTAAAGCAAATACGATATTATCTATAGGGAAGAAAAAAGGCATATTATCTATAGGCATTGGAGAAATAAACAAATATTATAATTGTTATTAAAAATCGTTGTTATTGCAGTTACGTAATGTTCTTCTATCGTTAATGTGCGGTGAACAACTAAAAAAAAACAACATACAAAGACAAAAAAAATCCACATGCTCTGAGCTCCAAGTGGGCGGTGACATGATAATGACGTCAATGCAATGGGTTAGGTGACGAGCCCCTTCTCCGCTCCGCCCCGTGTGGGTGACAGGAGGGGAGGGAGCCAGGCAGAGCTGATCCCACGTGTGACGCTCGCATTCCCGGCTCAGTAATATTCTCTTAGCGGGGCTACGGGTAGCGTTCGCTCTGACAGTGTGTGTGTTAGTTACTGGCCATAGTTGGGTTAGCAATGGAGGGAGACGGGAGCCAAGCCACATCTGGAAGCCCTAACGATTCTCAACACGACCCGGGGTAAGCCAGAGCCAGCGCTTGACAGCACTTGACTTTTCTAGTCTCTTTTTCCTCCCGTGACATTTTGATTCGGGGAGAGAAGGTTTTTGGTTTAATCGCTCCTCTCCAATGCATTACCATTGGCGCAGCCTTCCGGGTGCGCACAACTACTTCAACCTTTGTTTGATTTATACGAGCGTGCGGGCCTGCCCTTAGCGCACGGCTCCGTCAAAAACACACGCACACACACAGCTCTCCTCTTCAATCTGTGCTTTGCCTTCGTTCAGCTCTGCTTTTTTGTCGCTAGCTAAGTAGTTAGCTACACGTCAAAATGGCCGATCTGACATCTGGACTCACTTCTGCTGTGTTTTCCCTTTACAGTAAAATGTTTATCGGTGGCCTCAGCTGGCAAACTTCACCAGGTAAGAGTCACGACGATTCGCTGTTATTTCCGACCCTTTGTCGGCTGTGTTTTGTTGCGCGTCCGCGTTTGGTTACATCGTATCCAGCGTGGCGCGCCGTGCGGGATATGTGCCGTGCGCGCAAGGTTATTTTCATTCCGAGTCATTTGAAGTCCTCTATTCGACCCCTGTTATACATCCAGGGGGGCGTTTAATTAAAAATAACTGTTGTGGTGTGTCAGGAGCGAATGCTTTGCTCACGTATCCTCTTTTCCCTCCCTCGTTTTGTTTTACAGACAGCCTTAGAGACTATTTTAGTAAATTTGGAGAAATCAGAGAATGTATGGTGATGAGGGATCCCACGACAAAACGCTCCAGGTAAAAACAACGCCAGGGTTTTTTCCCTTTTGATGCACTTTTTATTTCAAGCGACTAATGCACGATTTCGCACTGTTGTTCTCATGCCGCGATGCTCCTTTTCAAGCGACGGAATCGCTGGGCTTCTGCGTTGAATACAGTTTTGACATTGATGTGGCATTCCCCAAAACGCATGTTAACAGCGATCCGTCTTTGGAAACGCGCAACGCGATTGCGTCTGTTTTGGCTTTGTCATTCGCACCGAAGTGTCCTTGACAGACCGTCGATCTATGACAGATGTTACAGATCACCTGAAATATTTAGTCAGCCAAGTTCTGCTAACGTTTCATAATAAATTGGGGCGGACGGGTTAACAGTCTTCACTAAGTTTACCAGTCCAACGCGCGTAACCCGTCGCTGTCAGCGCTTCTAATCTGTGTTTGTGTCTGTGTTTGTTTGTCTTTCAGGGGATTTGGCTTCGTTACGTTTGCGGATGCAGCCAGTGTAGATAAGGTCTTAGCTCAACCTCACCACGAATTAGACTCAAAGACGGTAAGATCGCTTTCTTTTGCCTTTCATTTGCTGAAGTGTTGCCCAAACACGCTCGCGTCCGTGACATTGGGTGACGAAAAGACACGCAGTCTCTATCGTATCTTATTCCGGTCGAGGCACTCAGTGGCGTTTGTCATTGCACCACACGCAAAACAGCAGGACACTTGACGCAAAACAGCAGGACACTTGACGCAAACAAGTAGCCGGGTAATTAGTCCCGTCTTAACCCCGGAAAAATAAGGGTTAAATCCCGTTGAGACGGGAGGGCTAAGACGGGACTGATTACCTGCTGTGGAGGTCGACTGTGACGTCGGCTGTGTATCGTGACGACGTTTTAAATGCCACTGGTGACGTAAGACTTACAATGTGTGACGTAGTTTGTCGTCTTTGCGAGTAATGTCGGGTGTTGTGCACCCTTGTCTTGCTGGTGACTGTTGTCCGTTGCTGGGGGCAAGGATACATAATTCACACAGGTTTATTTAAAGCAGGGTGAATAACTCTGTTTATGTGCAGGTGAGGTTACATGGTAAAAACAGTCATTTTTTTACTGTCAGTTATGTTTAGGATTTTGTTGCTTGTGGTGCGGCTATGTGGGTACAGGTCAGATTGTGCTTCAGAAATTGTCCGGATATTATTATTATTATTATATGTTTATATGGTTTCTTGGTGTGCTGTTGCTTAATTTTAGATTATGTCGCCTATTTAAAAACGACTGTAAATGTATATATTCTTCAGGTATTTGTGTCTGAAGTTCGCTGTTGTTTTGAAATGTTTTAAAAAACCTGGTGATATGAGATGCATCTACAGTTTGCAGAATGTGTAGATATATAGTAATAATATACATATTATTATTATTATTATTCTAAAAAATTTTTAATTCGCTAAGAATTTGAAATGTGTTTTAACATGTAAAAATAATAAAAGACATTATATTTTGTATTTTTGTATTTTTTGCAGAATGAATGTCTGCAAAATATTTAATGCTATTGTAAATGGAAGGATTTATCTTTAACAA
>JAZGTJ010016647.1:0-12538 GCA_036877575.1 Botia almorhae
GAATTCAAATTTAATTGAATTCAAATTCAATTACTGAACAACTCAACACACGCACACACTCTCACTACCTAAAAAGGCCATATCATAGCTCTCCATTGTGTAAAACACACACACAAACATACACACAAAGGCAAAAAAACAAACATTTAGTTACTGAAGAAGCTTTGTCTGTCGTATGTTCAGGTATTTACCTTTTAGTGAGACATTGTGAGGTTTCAGAACTCAAATACAATTACATAAACCTTACTAAAAAAAATATCTGTTCAAAAAAATAACTGTGTGTGAAAAATAACGCTTGTGTTGTGACTGAAGGAAAACAGCAGCAGTTAATTATAAAGTAATAAACAGTTACATTACTGCAGTTTAATAAAAGTTCTATGTGATCCTGACACTGTCAAACTCTATTAATCATCACTGTGTTTTCCACATTTGACCAATATTTCTATAAGACTCAGAACAAATCAATAATTACTATCAAACACTTTATTCTGATTAACATCTAACCCTAACATCAACTATTAAATTATGAATAACTGAAGATAATTTCATTTTTTCAGTAATGTTCAGCATCACGTTCATAGAGTTAATGGAGTTATCTCAACAACATCACGAGGTCTGCAGAACATCCCTCTGACTGAAGTAATGAAATGAAATCTCTCCACACTTCATCTGTGTATACTGCTGTCCATCTCCCACTGGAACCTTCTGAAAGCACTTCATAAAGTCTGACAGTAAAACACAATCAATATTCTGAAACTCAGCTGGTCGTCTATCAGAGTCGTGTGGACAGACGTAAAGTTAAAGATCTGTGGTGATGATCTGATCTCAGCAGTCACAACGCCTCTGAGAAAATTCCTGAGACGCAATTCTACACCCTGATCTGCTGATATTTACAGTTCTAGAATGTTCTAGACATACAGTTCTAGACATGCAGGCCAAGTAGTGGCCAGTAACACAGTAACACGCATTTAACCCATCCAGTTAGTGCACACACACTGGCACTTGTTGAACACACACCTGAAGCAGCAGGCAGCACTGTGGCTCCCGGGGAGCAATCGTGGGTAAGATGCTTTAACCAGGAGCACCTCAGCTGCTGGCCTGAACCTATGACCTGCTGGTTAAAAGTCTGACTCATAACCGGGGAGCCTTGGGGGTTCCAGCAGTGGGGGGTTGCAATACTTCAGTTGCCCCCCCACTGCTGGAATCGAACCAGCAACCTTCTGATTACTAGCCCAACTCACTAACCAGTAGGCCACAACTGCCCCTTCAAAGGTTTAATGTTAGTTGTTTGTCATACTGTTTGTTCACATCACTAACTCCAGTTATGAGTAATACTAATAATAAGAATGCTTGTCTTCCAAAACTGAGACCGGCCTGAAATTCATGTTATTTGCCATTAACACAGATAAGGAGTGACCAAACAATACCTCCATGTAACACGAGTGCGTGTGTGTGTTAGTCATCAACAGCTGATCAACTTCTGAAGAATGTGAAATGAAGGTGTGAGTAACTGCCCCTATAATCATGATCTGTATTTCTATTCATGTTCAAGGAAACAGAAAATCAACTCTAGATTTTATTATGATTCCACTGAACTTCAGTCAGCATCACAATCTATAACAAACATGTCAGTTCATTTGATTGTTATTGCTCTAATGAAACAAAATATACAAATAAATATAAAGTTCAAACAGTCCACAGTAGTGTGTCCAGCTGCAGTGTTCATAGAAACATTTCTTTCCTTCTAATTCATTCTTGAATTATAGATCAATACAGCTTTGATATAAACTCTGTGAAGTTAAGCAACATACGAGTCAAGAATCCAAACACTCTCACATTCACTAACACACACACACACACACACACACACACAAACATCTCCACACTGGCAATATTGTAACTGACGGTTCTGAACAGGGTCTGTGTCTCGACTGTGTTATTATGTTGTACATTCTGTAAGAACAAGTGCAGCCAAAAACAATCAATGGGATACTGTGGATGTGACTTTAATAGAAGAGTTTAATTTTTATTACTTTTCCCATCCTATCAAAACAGACATGTGGCGCATTTTTAAATGCTAATCAGCTGTTGAGAAACTCAGTCACAAACATCATGCACACAGCATGACGCAGCAGTGAGATCAGACGCTGACAGGCATCACATCAGCCGTCTGCGCAGCTGCATCTGACAGCCACACTGCGGCGTGTCATGTGACCAGACCCACAGGGCGCCTGCTGGTTATCTCACCCAAACAGACCCTCTGCTAGCTCACACACTTAGACAGGCCTTCCGAACTGAGGGAATTTGTGTTTATCACAGTCACTGGTGGGGACACAAAGTACAAATGGAAAGTTTGAGTGATTTGGGGGTCATGGTTTAGGGGTGGGTGGTACATTGCTATAACAAATTTTTCCATTACAAACAGAGCACAGACAAGTTAAGATTTGAACAAACCAAAAAGTCTTTATTTAGCGAGTCCACAAGATGGCAAGCCATCATAATGCTGATGCGTTGAGTGTCTCGCGGTCAAGTGGAATATACAGCACATTAAATGTTTACAGCATACAATCATATGCTAGCGTACAAATAAAAAAACAAAACATACATTTGTGTTTAAAAACCTAAGAAAAAAGGGGGGGACAAGGACCTACAAGTGAAACTTCTGTAAAGTCTATGCTGAAGTCTGGAACATGCAAAAAATGATTTAGCTGCAACCCTCAATAACTAAACCTGCTGTGTTGTTTCATTTGCACAGGCCTGAGCCTCAATATCTGTCTGTTTTAAGGACACAGACTTCATTTTAACAAACAGCTGGAGCTACAGCAGGATGTTAGTTTGACTGAACCTCAGAGCATCAGGAAACACAGGAGGATAATGCTGGGGTTCGACAGTTCTAATGTTATTATTATTAGCGCTGCTCAGAGACTCTGACATTGTTTCTCCTCTGTGTGCGTCTGTGTGCTTACTCATTGGCCGATGTACCATAGCCTGAACCTCATTGGCTGGTGTATATTGATCCTCTTTCTGCATATCACTAAATGACATTCACACTGTCCTGATACCCGGCAGGCAAACACAGTCAAGCATTAAATTGGTTTCAAAT
Organism: Botia almorhae; assembly: GCA_036877575.1. Taxonomy (NCBI): domain Eukaryota; kingdom Metazoa; phylum Chordata; class Actinopteri; order Cypriniformes; family Botiidae; genus Botia; species Botia almorhae. The sequence goes on from JAZGTJ010016647.1 coordinate 3,104, forward strand.
GTTAAAAAAAATAAAACAGTGTTTTTAAAGGTGAGGAAAAGTTACGCCAAAGAGAAAAGCGTAAAAGACACAAAGCTTCAGGTTTCAGGACAGGCTTTAATGTGAAACCATCCAATTAACAAAAAATAAATTATTACTTTAATGAAACATAAATATATTTCAAGGGAGGTATATAATTTCTGAGACACTAGAGGCACCAAACAAAACTGCAATAATAGAGTTCCCATACTCATTGGTTGCATAAATGTTGTCAGTTTCAACAAACACACTGCACATCATGTAGATGACACGAGATGATGTTCCAGAAATGTTCAACTTACTCGGAGCATAATACAATCTTGGTCCTAAAATGTGAAGATCAGGTCACCAGTGCGATTTACTTTCATAAACTTCATCATCTGCTTCTGGACAAACATTACAAATGTCATCTTAGCTTTAGGAGAAAGAGAGCAGAGCCTCGAACCCGAGCTCTCTGCCATCAGAACTGCGATTTAGAGCTGTGAATGAAAAGCAGCAGCTCTGAGACACTGAGTAACGTCACGTTTGTTTATGCAGCACACACTCATGACTTCATATCAGCCGTTTATTGTATGCTTCAAATTAAACACCACAACAAACCAGGAATGCAGAAGTTTAGGAAATGTTACCTGTAAAAACTCAAAAGTTATTACAGAAATTATAGAAAGTACCAAGAGCGAAACCTGCTCACACATCAATGTGATGTGATTTATGTTCATTCCTGTAAAGAAGCTGCTATATACATATACATATGAGTTTGCCAACAGCAACACACAGAAGAAAGATCCCAGCTGTTTAAATCACATACAAATTCATGTTAATAAGAGAAACCAAACACAGCAGGAGGCAAATATGAAAAACTGTGTCTGTGCTCCTCTGACAGTCAATACATCCACAAACACCTGCAGCTGCGTGACGTCTCAAAGAAGGTGACATTCAGAAAACCTCCAGAAAACAAATGTTATTAAAATGAATATAAGAATAAATGAATTCAAAGCAACGTTACTGTCGCTGTATGAGCGCTAATTCAGTCAAATAGGAGGTGAAATACAGAACCAGTATAACCTTTAACTGGACTAAATAAACGAACTGGACTGGCTCATGTTCGCCAGACGACGGGATATAAAATTTTAATTAAGAAAATTAGGATTCACAGTAATATAAACTTATTCAGTAACACGATCGCATAGTTTTCATTATTGCCGATGTCTGTGGTAATCCGCGTAACAACACATAAACTGGGCGTGAATTCAACATAACAGCGACAAACTGAAGGAATGCTGGAGAAAATATATTACTGACACAGAGAGAGAGAGAATGAAAGAGAGAGACGCGTTAAAACAATAAAGAAATTGTCCTCCAGTTTGACCAGTGGATGAGCGCAGACTGGTGTGTTACACAACGTATTTGTGAGCCGTGTGTGTGGTTTCTGGGATTATTCGTTATATTTAGTAAATCAATGCGGGCCTATAACCACAAATAAACAGGATCTCTAATAACACATCGCGTAAAATAAAATGTACAGTAATGCGAGTGTTTGTCGCGGTATGGAATGAATGAAAGATCCAGTGACACAATGTAACATTCAAGCGCAGATGATATAATGGAACGGATCCACAGAAACTGCGCCAAACAGCCACGAATTAATAAGCACATATGCAAATGCAAGTCTAATTCATCAAAATCTTAACAGAAACAATGTCCTTCTTTTACCTGTCAGTCCAACTGGGTTTTCCGTCTATGGCAATGACAAAATCCCAAACAGGGAAAATCCTTATCTAAATCCACCGGGGCAGCGGAGATGATCTCTATAACGCCATCCAATAATATCCTCATCAGAATGAAAACACACGCACTTCTTATGCTGGGTTCAGGATCTGATGCTCTTTCGACACAGGTGCGAATGGTGGTTGTTGTTTTTATATAAGAGGCGGTGAACAAACAATGACGCCCGATGAATATAAATACCGGTTATTAGAGGCTTAATATATTCAGCTGTGTGAAGCCACAGTCTGTGAGAGACACCTTTAAAGATGGCTGCCTCGTTGGCTACTTTTTAAAATAAAAGTCACAGCAGGGTGCGCTTAAGAAATGACAGAAAATACAATAAAATATAAATTAACCTGAATTGGAGGAATCCTGCACAAGAACACAATAATGACGGGTCAGTAATCATTAGTTACGTTTTAAATTAGCTTTCGATTAACTGCCAAAAATGTTAATTTGTTATCCCAGAAACATCACACTAGTATGTGGTATGCCAACATGAAATAGTATCACCACTTGTGTGTAAGCCTTGATTACAGTTTTCTGACAGGTCACGGCAAAAAAGCACCAGCGAAGCATCGCGTTTTAATGTGAATGGATTTGATCCGACATCTGCAGCGAACTGCGCCGTCTGCAGGAGAACAGTGAGTGTGCACTGGCTGTCTCATGCAAACTATTATAACGTTTGAAATTTCTACGATAAATAAAGCAATACTTTGATATATTGCTTGTGCAATATACATTTTTTTACTAGGGGGTCATTTGCCAAACAAGTGATTTAATACTAATGTGTGTGTACAAGGAATGTCTGTGTGAGATCTGCATCTGCAGGTAATAGACGGAACTGCAATCGCACAGTCCGCCTGAGTGATTCACATGGCAGGTTTGCTTGTGGGTTTCATGCCTCTGCTGTTTTGCAATTTTTTAAAGAATTAAATAAATTCATATTAGAATTTCTATTATGATTTCTCCAAACACAAAACATGGTGTGTCTGTTTATAAGAACTCTGTGTAATTTATGTTGTTTTTGCACCGTCCAGAATGTTTGTCTTGAACTCTGAACATCTTCACATTGTTTATGTGAGTGTGTTTAAAAAAGTTAACCAGAGAACATGGAAGTAAAGCTCATCACAAGTGTTTTTACAGTGGGGTGTTAAAGGCTGAAGAGATTCTTTCTCACGTTGAAAATCAAGGTGACTGATTACCTCCAGTTACAGTTTACAGCTCTCATAAAGTCTTACTGCTCTGCTGCTGGTCCTTTGTCGGAATTCCGGAGGTCATCAAACCACAGAAACATTCTGGCTTTTCCTGTTTTAACACTGACATCACCATTGCTGCATCCAAGTTTATCTATACTCATACTGTGCACTACAAGTATGTACTCTTTCACTTACAGGAAACTATAGACTGAGTGTGTAGCGGAAGAGTAAGTAAGTACTGTAAGTATAGAGACATGTATAGAGACATCTACATGATGAATGTGACTGTTGTGGCCTAAATGCACTTAGTAAAAAATCACACACATCAAAACACAACTCCTCCTTTTCTTTCAATGCTGCTTATGTAACCTTATTATCCAGTCTATATATTAATTACATGATGTATTACTGATTTAGTTTCTTAATTTCAGTGTAACATCACTAAACTCCTCACTTTTGCCTTTAATCGGGGACAATATCAGATATTAAAGTGTGCATGGATCTGCACTTTGAATTTTCAGCAGAAATATTGAACAATCTGGTTACTTTAAGAAAATTAATTTCAACATAAGACTGATTCTAATGTCAAACAGTATTTATGAGGGAAGCAGTGCATGACATCACCAGAACTACATCATGTTCAAACACATGTGCACATGCAGAAAAGTAAATAAAACAGACATACAGAAAAGTGGCTTAATTACAAACATATGATCATCAGAATCTTCAACAAAGGCCAAGAGAGATAAAAAAAGAGTAATTATTATAAAAAGCAAAATGTGCAGAGAATCAGTTCTGCTAGAGATAAATGAGAGGCAAAAAAGAATGACTAGAAAATATTTCTGTGTAAATCATTAGTAAAACTTTCTTATGTAAATTGTTGCACTGAATTCAATTTACATAAGAAAAATGTATGAACAATTTATGCAGATATTTATTTAGTTTTGCTTTGATGAATATAGTTCTATGAAATCAGCATAATGAATATTCATTGTGCCTGTGAGCAGGTATAAACATGCTATCAATTCAGTAAGTGATGATAACATGACTGTAGAAATGCTACACAGACTAGACATCCACAAAAATCCTCCATAATCTTCTGATTGGAGTTCCATACTGACATGATCTGACGTCACAGTGGAGGCCCTGGAGAACATACAGACATTCAGAAGGTGCTGGAGAGTTCTGCAGGTAGTGGACCACAGTTCTGCTCTTATCTCTTAGGCAACAATAACAGTGGAGGTGAGAGAAGTGTGTGAGATGCTCTCAGTCCAGAAGATGAAGTTCTCAGAGCAGCACACATCTCTCCTTCAGGCTTTTCTTCTTCTTGCCACTTTTCTTTCCATTCTTCTCTTTATTCTCAGACATTTTTTTCGCCCGCACCTCCCTCATCAGATCAAAGAACACCTAAAATAAAACAACGTCCATTTTTACTCAAACTCACAGTGTCAGACGTTCTCAGAAATGACCAGATATGTGATTCTGTGTTCAAATAAAGAGGAGATGAATGACAGAATTTTCTAGGGAGGAAGTGTGTAAAGACAAATTGTAGACATTCTTCTAAAATCATTCAACTTTAAAAAGGATCATGTATTCTTTTAAACAGGGTTTAGAATGTCGGCACCTTATCAACATTCGCTCGAGTTTTGGCTGAAGTTTCCACATACTGGACAGTCCACTCTTCAGCTTTGGCTCGAGCCTCGTCTGCAGACACCTGACGTCTGTCCTCCAGATCTGATTTATTTCCCACCAGTAACAGAGGAATTGTGTCCTCTTCTGCTTTAACTCTTAGGATCTGCTCTCTGTAGACACCAGAAAACATTTACATTTAATTTACCACAGCTGTAAACATTAATATTACCATTCCACAGTAACGCAATCTCACTTATGGGGACATTCCATAAACATAATGTTTTTATACTGTACAAACTGTATATTCTATCCCCCTACACCTAAACCTAACCATCACAGAAAACTTTCTGCTATTTCAGATTTTAAAAACCTCATAACATAATGAATACCAGGACTTAACACACACGCTTACCAACACACGCTCACCAACACACGCTCACCACGCTTTGCTGGTGTTGAAAGTCTGACAGTTTCACTCTCATGTGTGGCTATGAGCAGGACAACACAGCAGTGATAACATCTCTCTGCGTCTCTGAGAATGTGCTGACACTCACTGAGATTCTATCACACACATGCAGAGCAGAAAAACACACCGGAACTCTGATGTGGCGCTGAAGGACTCCGACTCTGTGATGGAGAAGACCAGAAGAAAACCTTCTCCGCTGCGGAAGTAGTTATCTCTGATTGCAGCATAGTCCTCCTGCCCCGCCGTGTCCAGAATATCAATCTGCACTTCCTCTCCGTCCAGCACCACCTTCTTTCTGTAACTATCAGCTTTGGTCGGTTCATAGTCTTCCACAAACTAAAGGAAAGAGTGACATTCTCAAATAAATCATCTTAAACTGAGGTAGGTGTAGGTGAACATACTGTTTGCTCCCTAAAATAGTTTTAAATGTCAGATTGTCTTTACATTAAATAACAAAATATCAAAGCAAGTGTTGCCTGCAAACAAATGATGCTGAAGTTTTACTCACAACAAACTTTACTTTTCTGAACTATTTTATACGTCATGTAAAGGTTTATAAATGGTTGTCAAGGTGATTTTTAGTGGATTTAAGAAGTTAGTTCCCCTCAGGTTCTCACATGTGTGCTAGAAGAGGAAGCACATGTTTAGCTTGTGTCTGACAACCTGTTTGACAAGTGTATAAACACTTTTTGTCCTAATTCTGACAAAATATAGATTTTTTTATGATTTAAAACATAACAACCTTAGTGTATGTCGGTGCTTGATGTTTATATAATGCCTTTTAACATGTTAGCTGTCCAATACTTTTTGAGGTGACAGATGTCTGATGAAAGATGTCTCACCTCATCATACATGAACTGCAGCGTGAGGGCAGATTTTCCAACACCCCCACTGCCCACCATAATCACCTTGTGTAGCACCAGAGAACTTTGAGTTTTGCTCTTATTCGCTGCCATGACTTGTGTTTCCACAGAGGAAGAGAAGACTGTAAACATGCAAATAAAAAACACACCAACTCATGGTGAAAATAACAGTGTAAGAGGCCACAACAATCTAGTTACAGTTAACTAACCTCAGTGCAATGAGAACTGTTATCACCCTGTTTAAATCATTGTTGAACATGATAAAGTGGCATTAATAAAACATGGACAGAAAAGTCCCTCACCAACTAGAGTATTCAACATTTGCACACACGTCTGTACTGTGATGTACCGTGAAAACACGCTATATGAATATAGTACTGGTTAAGTTACACGTATCACCTGACACCAGTACACTGTGGTACTACCGCAGTACTTTTTGTAAGGGAAACTGCAGCAGTGAAAAACTCAGAAAACAACAATATAAACTTTTAACAATATAAACTTTTAACTTTGAAATATAAACGTTTCAAGTGATTTTCACTTTTACATCTCGCAGCGTGAGACACCGCCCATTCCTCGTTGTTATAATCGGAGCCCGCCTCTCCTGGCTCTTGATTGGTCGAACAAACACCCTAACGGACGGGTCCTGGTCTACTCTCCCTATTATTGGATCTGTGAGCGGTCGATCACAATAGTTTTCCACAAGAAAGAACGGCGCTTCGCTCAAGGAAGTTCTTCAGATCTTCATGTTTGTCTTGCGCGTTCAAAAGAACTCATTATGTTATGAGTATAAACACAAACTGTTACATTACTCACCGTAACTTCAGTATTTGACCAGCCTTTACTTAATCCACCTGTATAGTCGATTAAAACATCGTTCTTTCTCCCGGTATCAATTCCTCTACGTTTGACCTGCTGTACCGCCCAACACAGATCATCTTTGAGGAAAATGACAACTAAGTGACGTCATGACACCATATATGGCCATATAACGTGTTCGCAAATCCCCGAGGTGGCGTTCAGGGGTGTGACGCTTCCGATTGAATTATCCACACGCAGTTTTGGTAGTAAAACGTAAAGCGTTGCACATTTTATTGGTGCAGACTGCAAAGATGATGCGTTTTGTACTGCTTGCTACTGCTTGCAAACTTCACGCCGACCTGAACACTTAAGGACAAAATACAGGAAATACGTCATGCAGGTAGACAAGCGACGCAACTGTGTATATCTGAACAGGCTGTTAGTCATACTATCGACCTGAAACGTGTGGCATTTGGTTTTGTTATACAAAGTCAGAATTCTGTATGTCAGGTTAATTCATTAGCTTTTTATCTGTTGTTAGTGAGTGTTCTGTGTCTATGTTTCCTGTTTATTTTATATTATTCAATATATTTATCTGTACACATTATGTTGTATATATTGCATATGTATTGTTTTACAATTATAAATGCAGACCAGAGCCGTTCTCCATGAATACTTGTTTTTGCCGAGTGGGGGCGCTAGTTTACAACTGAACTGTCAGACAGGACTGTTTCATTCAAAGAATTATGTCTAATCACTTTTAAGTCCAAATAAGTTTCATGGAAAGCTGCTTTATCTATTGCTTTGTTCTAAAATACAGTGATGGTGATCTTTTTAGACGTTAAGAAAGTCACAGCTCTGTGTCTCTCAGTGTCAGATTTGTATCTTTTAGGTGACATTCTCTGGCGCCTGCTTACGAGTTCACACGTTCATTCTCTTAAACCAGTTTAAAGTTTTGCTCAGTTTTGATGACTGAACCCTATTGGGACTGTCACTGGGTTTTATTTAAAGGAGAATTCATTTTCTAATGAAATGTTCCTAAATTTTATACCGATATAATTTGCAGGCAGGAGTGTAAATAAAGTTGAGGTTTCTCTGCTTTAATAATCCTCTGGAGTTGCTGGGCCGTCCCACGTGGTTCTGTTCCCGTATAAAAACTTTCCAGAGTCTCTAAGCGGCAGAATGTCTGTGTTCAAGCGACAAAAGCCAAACTCCCCGAAGACCATCCCGCGGGCAAAAGACTATGAGGAAAAATCTGAGAAACGTACATTGGAAGTTACAATGTCCAACGAAGGAGAACGAGACCTACAATTAAAGAGCTAAAATAAAGGACGAGTGTCAATTTGGAAATATTGTGGGAAAATCAGGCTCCTTCCTTGGTTTGTATTCATTCGCTTTCCTACATCATGGACGATTTAAACTAAGAAACGTAAAGATATACGTTAGGACTGAGCAGAGCAGGTATCCTTTTATTTGGTCTGTGGGTTTAAAGACGCGTAATATTGCGCTTTCCAGTCATGTCATGACGCACAGGGCTTATGCGCAAAAGTGCCATTCGCGGCTGTAAAAGTGGACAGATCTAAGAGCCTCTGCTTAGTTTCGTGTGTTTTTTATTAAAAAATAACTTTGTTATATTTGGAAGGAATAACGGGAACCGGCCACTGTGGTATTCATCAAAATCGTACTGAACGCATCACGGAGTGGCCAAAGACAAAAACTGATACAGCGACCTTTTCCAGGATGTTTTCCTTTTGATTTGCCTTAAATTTGTAAAATGTGGAGCAAACATTCAGAGATATAAGAGTGGATGTTACAGCTGGACCAGTTGTTACACTTTATTTTACTTTCGAAGTGTAAAGAAAGCGGATACGAACTGCGACGCTTTCGTCTCCAAACACACGCATTTCGTCACATTGTGTCGTTTGATCACGGAAAATGAAAAGGCTCTTGTTTAAAGCGCTTTATTTTGTGTCGTTCATCCTCGCGATCCACAGCACACCGGCACCGGACACCGAAACCCAGAGCATCACGCCGAGCTGCGCGTCTTGCGGGCTCAGCCAAACGGACGGATCTCCGCGGATGGATGTGGATTTTTTGGAGGCGGTTAAAAGACACATTCTGAACCGTTTACAGATGAGGGACAGACCGAACATCACCCACTCCATTCCGAAGGCGGCGATGGTCACGGCGCTCAAGAAGCTCCACGCCGGGAAAGTGCGCGAGGACGGGAGGGTTGAGATCCCGAACTTGGATGGGCACGGCGCGTCCACGAATGAAGTGGAGGAGGAAACGTCGGAAATCATCAGTTTCGCCGAGACAGGTGTGTATCAGACACGTCTCCAATAGTGCAGATCTGAAACTGTTTCAGTGGAGTTGCTGGGAGTTATGATCCAACACATGTACGTCGTGGAGGCGTTGTAAGACTTAATACAGTCAGTTAAGACTGTTAAGACAGTTAATGTTGTTGTTGGTATAGAGAAGATCAGGGCTATTTGCTTTTTGTTCAGTTGGTACATTCATTATATAGTCTTTACATCTAATAACTGGGTTCTTAGTTTAAAGAATACAATTCACCAAAGCCATGTGAAGCCACATAGAAATCAACAGAAATCCACAGTTAAAGGCAAACAAGCATTTATGCAATTTATTGTTTACTCTGAACCTCAGAGTTAGTCTTATACAGCTTACA
>JAZGTJ010016648.1:0-12538 GCA_036877575.1 Botia almorhae
AACACATACAGAAGTTACCATGCAAACATACTGTATGTCTCCACGTCCCACTGAGCCCCACTGAGAATGTGAGACAGATTCTTATTCATCTGCCATTCTTCTATATTTGTCTCCAATTTCTCTCACTTTATCCAGGCTCAAATCACTCTGTTCATTCAGAAGGACTATAGGCACCACATAATGTTCTGTGTGAAACAAACAAATATGTTTTACATTGATGTTTCGACCATTTGAAAGTCTCAGAGACTGAAACAATAGGCTCATCCAGGTGGAGTAGTGGATACTGACATTGACAGATATTCTGCCTATAGATGGTACAGTATGACCTTCCTGAGATCTTTAATGTAAATTGATGGTTTATGTCCCTATTTAATGGAGGTGTATTCTGCTCTGAAGCTGTCAAAGGGCTTGGGAGGATTCTGTAATCAGATGACATTACATTGGCTTGAGTTTATAGAGATTCTTGAGGGTTACGTGGAAGAGAAGGATGTCTAACTTTCGGTCATTTGTGGTGGGATTTAGCACACAGATTTACCTATTAGTGCTACACTGACAGCACACAGCTCCACTTCCCATTCCAGTCTGGCAATTCAAAAGAGGAGGATTAGATTTTACGCCTTTTGGAGGATTATGTATATACCTCCTTTAAAGGTGTATGGGTTAAATACGCTATTTCAAGACTGGTCAGTTCTCACCATTGAGAAAAATAAGCAGCCATGACAAGCTGCAAAGTTAAAATGAAAAAATTTCCCCTTTAAGCATATGTTTCAATGAAATTATGAGTGAGGGTACTTATTTATGACTTCATAAATAAAGAGACAATCCATAAACTTTCTAAGCCAATACCTGCAGTCCAAGTAAAGTGAGTCAACTGCTCGTGTGTTCAGGGAGAGAATTCCACAGCTTCAAACCAAAATGACAAAAGGTTGACTCACCACTCTTTAGCTCTGATTAGCTGTATAACCAATAAGTTGTATTTGGATGATCTGAGTGATATTGCTGTAATGTATTTTGTAACAATGCTGTACCACAAAGACATTTAAAAAGGCTCTTTGAAGTGGAATTTGAGTGCTAAAGTGACCAGAATTTCTTATTGTTGTGTGTCAGTAATGTCAGATATTACTAACACCCAACCTAACACACCCCCTCCCCGCACTACCCCCTACCAAAAATCACATAATAGAAATATTTCTGTTAAGCACTATGTATTGATACGTTTTTGAGAAGAACAAATGCATTGACGATTGACCGGATGCTTTTGTTCTTTCTTCTTGGGTTTATGCAAGTCTATCTTGACACTAATACTCTAATAGTAATAATTATTGTGTTGTGTAATGGGAAAATAATGTGCGCTATTCCTCTGTTCTATAAGATAAAAAAATGTCTGTTGTTTTTCTTTTTGATTTCGTCTGTGCCTTTTGCTTTGACACAAGGCAGATGTCATGTTGCCCTGGCCAATTAACAATCCCAGAATGCCGAGCATTAAATGTCTCCAGCCGCATGTCTCATCAGTATTTGATTAACAGGTCACATCCTTCTGATGTGCCACTGCTAGTGTGTTTTGATAGTGCATGTTGGGTCACAGTCAGTGTTTCTCTGTTTCATAAAGCTGCATACATGCCTAGTCGAAAAAAAAAATATTGTCTACAAAATGTAGACAAAAATGTCTAAAAAGATTAAATATTTTTTTTATTTAGCGCTAAATTGATGCACAGTGTTTTCTTTATCTACATGTCCATTGATTAAATAATTATAAATAATCATCAAATAATTATTATCCTGGAACAGTTAGCTTAAATGTTTGTAATGTTAATCATTTGATTATTAAAAATTAAACAACTTTGAAAAAATGAAAAACGTGATACGAAGGCTTTTTAAGCATCATAAATGACCACAGTCACTTTTCTCTGGCATAGACTTAACTGAAATGCATCACAAGATTCAGGAATAGTTTCTACCTCAAAGCCATAAGACAGTTTAACACACATTAATGGTTAAAATCAATAATGATACTGTTTACTTTTATCATTTGCAACTTGTCACTTTATTGTTTAATGTCTATAAGTTATTTTTAAGCACTTAAAGCACTATGTAAGCACTGTGTATCCATGCCCCCAACATGTCATAGCTAAAATATTATATTTATCCCATATTTTAAAGATGTAATGTGTTTTTATCACAATTAGTTTAACACAGTGGTGAAATGTAAATAATTTTACTGTTTTGTTTGTAGCATAAGCATTTCCAACGTAACAAGTTTTTCTTGTTATTTTAAACAAAGCATTTTTTACTAGGAATGTTGATTTAATTGGTATTCATTTTAAAGGTCAAACTTTCTTTCTGTTAGTCTTTGCAATATCCCTTTAAATTAAATTAAATAAAAAACAGTTATTATGCAGGATAATAAGTAGACACCACTCATGTGCAATGTGGTGGTCATGTGACAGTAATGTACTTTTTTAAACAAGAAATTGTAAAAAATCATTTAGCATACTGGTTGACTTTTTTAAATGTGTACGGTATTTATCAAGTAGTAAGCTTGTATACACACAATTGTATAATCAACAACAAAGTCCGAAGCAAAAACAAAAGGCAGGCAGTGAAGAATCAAATACGATAAACAATCCAAGCGGTAATGGGAAATCAGTCCAGGGAAACTCTCTGAAATGTTAGGCATAGCAAAACAAGACATTGCAATGAGTAGAGTGTAGGCCTAGTGGCAAACAAGAAGTAATCAGCCCTAGGCTGGTGGGAAATGTAGTCCGAAAGGTAACTAGTATTCTGGCAAGGGTTCCCTCTGGCAGCAGGGAGAAGGCAGAGCGCAACCCCCCGCCGTAACAGAGCCCCACCCACCCATCTGGAATCGAGGAGTTGATCCACTTGATAAGCCTCCTCGCCGCCTACCAGGATGGTAGGAGCCTGTTCCCGGTGCCCCCCCTCCGGACCTTCAACCGGCACGCCAGCGGGCTTGAGCAGAGAAATGTGAAAAGTGGGAGGGATACAATAAGAGTTAGGAAATTCAAGGTGTGCCGAAACAGGAGTAATCAATCTAAGAATTTTGTAAGGACCCACGTACCCAGGACTGAGTTTCTTGCAAAGTAGGCAAAGGCGCAGATCCCGGGTTGAGAGCCACACCCACTGGCCAGGAGAGAAGTTGTGGCCGGGTCGTTGACGTCAGTTAGCCTGCTGGGTCTGACGCCTTACAGCATGGAGTAAGTGGGGGTGATATCCTGACGTCAGGCTGATGTTAACTCCTAGGCTCTTGAAGAAAGACGACTACACATGTGAGGTGAATTGGGGACCCCGGTATGAAATGATGTCATCAGGTAGGCCATAAAATCTAAAAACAAAGTTACACAAAATTTCAGCAGTCTCAAAAGCCATTGGAAGCTGGGAGAGGAACCAGGCGACAGCCCTTAGAAAATTGATCCACGATTGTGAGGATGGTCGTATTGCCCTGGGAGGTAAATCAGTAATAAAGGCAATGGCTATGTGGGAACAGGGTCGGTGTGGTGTCGGTAATGGCTGTAGGAGTCCGGCAGGTAGCTGTCTGGGCATCTTGGAGACCTGGCAAACTGGACAGTTCTGAACATGGGTGATTGTATCACTGGGGAGGTTGGGCCAAACTTTCATGATTACATGTTTCCTAAATTGATCGAGAACAAATGTGAGCTGCTCTGGGCACTCCGGGTTGTGTCTCATTGGCATTTAGGATCTCTGTGTGAAAATCCCACTGTACTGGGGCGACTAAGAATTTTTTAGGGATAATATTTTCCAGGGAAAGTGACCTTGGGATGTCATCGGACTGTTGGGAAAGGGCATCGGCTTTGGTATTCTTGAAACCCGGTCTGTAGGTGATGGTAAAGTCGAATCTAGTAAGGAAAAGTGACCACCTAGCTTGACGGGGGTTTAATTATAGCTAATGCTTGTGGTCTGACTTTGAATTAGTCATAGAAAGCTATTAGGAGCACTTTTGGATTCTCCTTGGAATGATTCTCTAAATGAGAGGGCAGAGAACATTGTAATTCTCTGTCATTAATTAGGCACCAGCTATTCTTCAAGGCACATTTTATTCAAGGACTAAAATTAGATTACAAATTAATCAGCACAAATCTATGACCTCAAGAACCTTATTAGAAAGCAGCCCTTCATTTTGTAATAAATAGTTTCATAATTTAGTGTTTATCTGCATAGGTTTTCATTTTATACATACATTTATAATTGTCACTATCAGTTGACATCAATGTCTTGTTCCTATAAATACAAATCTGCAGCTTAGAAAATAAATAAATAAATAAGTGAAATAAATACTTTAGTTATGGCACTAAAACACCAATGAGAGACCATGTTTAGCAAAAAAGTTATCCTGAATCAGTTATATTACTACAGGCAGGTTGCAACATGCTAAAACATGCTTGCAACAGGGTAAACATGCTACAAACATCGAACAAAAACAGTAGAGTGTTATTAAAACACTAGAACAGGCTAAAAACATGCCGAACCATGCTGCAAAAAGACACTGTCAAGACCTAGTAATGATAAAACATGTAAAGAGCTCCTAGCAAATTTTTACAACAAACTATGTATAACAAAAAGTTAAAATGTGTAAAACTTGTGTTATACTGTTTATATGTATTTAATTATTGTGTTACGTAAAGTTTGTATTATGTTGTCTTTTGTAGTTGCCCCACCCTATAGTATTCAGGTGTTCTTTGTTTCCTAGATTACCCTGTGTTTGCCATTGTTTCTTGTCTGTTATTGAACATATTGTGCAGTTTCTTGGCTTGTTCATGTTATTCATGTGCATGCTGTTGAAGATTCATGTTAAGATTTATGCTTTAAATGTTGTGTAAATAATAATCAATTTAAGTCATAAGACCTCAGTATATTATCAGGAACCACAGGGATAAATTTTGTGTTGCCTGTATCTGTCTTTTTGACACCTGCAATTGTGACAATTGCAAGTCTGACACCTGCAAACTTGCAATTTATGAATGAGTTTCAGCTAGAAATCTTCCTTATTGTTTTATTAAAAAATATCACCTATATCTATGGCCTAAGGGTTGGTAAATTAAAGAGAGTTAACCCAAAAAAGTATGTTGACCCAAGAACATCTTTTTATCTTGGCAACATCATGTCGAGTCTCAGGGTGCAGCCTCTGAATACAGCTAGAGTGTGAGAGAAGCAACTCACCAGGTAATGTTCTCTGTCTCTGATTTCTCTTGTCCATGTTCATATCCCTGTTCTGTTGATTGTTGGATTGCCTCTAGCTGTGAGTGATTACTGGCTTATGGTCTGATTACAGTTACCAGGGGCAAAGTTAATTGAGGCATTGGCAACTTGCCACAGCTCACTTGAGTTTTGTTGCCGCCCATGTAAATCATTTTATGGCCACAGTCTAAACATTTTAATAACGATGGTTTAATCTTTCAACCTGTTTTTGCTATGTCATGGTTTAGCCGTTTGTGGATATATGCACAGGCAGGAATACTTTACTGATACTACTTTATTTATTATTTAATTTATTTATTTATTTACTGTTTATTTATTTATTTACTTTACTAATTTATACTGCTTTATTGGATCATGCAAAATGTATCATAAGACATATTTATATTAAAAAAGTAATTAAAACAGCAATACGCCATAACAAAAGACTTACTTGTAAGTAAGACTTACAAATACATCTATATGACAATTACATGAAAAAGTATGCAATATAACAATTATTAAGCAGTTTCCTTACCTTACAGCTCAAAATAGTAATCATTACTGTTGGCTGGAATACAGACAATAATAATAAACAATGATAATAAACAATATTAAACAATGCTAATAAATGTTTTCATACTGTTTCCGTGTGCAGAGGTTATCCAGATCTCATTATACATTTCTGAAATGCTATTGAAATGAACATAACATCACTGGCAGACAAAATTAAAGTAGACAATGAGAGATGCTCTTTATCCTTCATTATCTTCATCTCTCATTACCAGCTGTGAGAGTACAGAGGTATGCTGCATTGTTAGGAAGCAACCTCCATATAATTATCTAGCCAGATTCAATTAATTTAGCCAGCTCAATTAAACATCACCACCAATGTGTTCACATTACAATAGCATCATTGAAATAAGATAAGATTGGAGTCTCTAGTTCTAAAACACTATAAATGGATGTTTATGTGAAGGGGCAGGTTAAAGAGGTACAAAGCATAACACTCATGCTTCCATGGGGTTAAAGGAGACTTGCTATGACACAAAATGAGAGAGAGAGAAAAAGAGCGAGACAGACAGAGAGGGAGAGAAGGACAGACAGACAGAGAGAAAACCAGAGCATAACTGCCTCTAAAGCTAAAGAAACACTCTTGTAGTACTGAGTGTGCAGAGCTCTAAGAAAAGCTTGTTATCAACCTCTCAAATTAAAGATGAAGATACAAAACATGCTTAACAAGACCTCAATTCTCATCTTAGGGCTTCTCATCAGCTGGGCAGAGTGAATCTTCAGTTTACATTTGAATGTCATTGATGGTTCAATTTACTGGATCGTGCACTGTGCCAAACCATAAGGTAAGATTGTTTGGAAAGTCCAGTACTATAAATACAATACATATCATTTTGCATGTATCCTTTGTAATTTAAATATTCAATTAAAAACAAAAGTCATCATAGTGTTTATATATGTTTCTTAATGTCTTAATATATTATCATTGTGTGGCTGTCTAATGTAAGCTATCCATGGCTTTTTAGACCATTGCATTCATGTAGTAAGGTTGTGGTCTAATATGGGAGTATTTTCTCTTAATTAAATCAGGGAATGAGTGTTTGTCAGTTATCAATTAGGATTCAAGCTGAATAGTCTGTTTTCAGTGTTTCAATACGTATAAGAAAAGGTTCTTGTGTAAAGTATTTGGAATACTTGTTGATCTCTTAGAGATCTCTTAGAGATCAACAAGTGGAGTTCTACTGGCAGTATGTCCAGTAGAACTACATATTGTACATGTATGAAAGTAAACCACATCTATCAAGAAATAAAGATATTAGGCTACATGATCAATTACTGTGTTTTGTCATTTTTATTTGCTCCTCACAGCTATAAGTATCTAATGTGCTTTTCATCTGTTTTTGGCCTTCCGATCATACATTTGAATTATTTGAATTATTCTTTTTTTTTTTATTTACTGCTTGTGATACATTACAGGAACTGTCTGTCTGATTGTTCACCTCACATGCAGGTGAAGCATCTTGTTTAAATAATGATAAATAACTGTAGTTAAAACCTCTGGGGTTTAATCAGCCACCGACCTTAAATTCACTCATCACAGCTCTTCAGTCATTAAATTACAGATATATTAAAAGTTTGGAAACCATCTGGTCAATAATCAATCAAATGTCAATTAAAACCGCTCACACACAGATATTGCACACAGGGTGCTCATCATTTTCTAAAGCCAAGGTTTCAAGATGGGTGAGTTTTAACCCTCACTAATTCCAAAGAAGAAAATATTTGACAGAATAAAAAGATAATAAATTAATCTGTCATGTTGGTAAATGTGGTCATTGGTAAATCTGTTTTCAATATGTCCCTTGGTAATGACTTTTAATGTGTTTGGCACAGCAGCTTCCGCATTCGAAGCTGGACGCCATTAAAAGACACTAAGAATTGTGCATTTATTAACAGAAAATATTGATTCGAATTTTAGGATGCTCTGCACTGTTCGCATTTGGATGTGAGCCCCTGATGTGAACCTCATCCCACTATCAAGAACATCACATTGCCCCTGCTCTGTCTCAACCTCATCCTATTCTCCACGGATCCTTATTGAAAATCTCACCTCTGTTTATAGCTCAGAAATTTCTCAGTACCCCACACACCTGCTCAGCTTCTATGGCAGTAGGACCTTTGCTTTCACCTCCTGAACTTATTGCGTGTCATATCCTGCAGAGGAGTCAGAAATTACTCTTTGCTGTTCATTATTATTGCGCTTTTTCATGCAACTGATGCACCTGTAGTGATTTCCTCCTCCTCTACACACTACACAAGTCTTTATCTACCAGCATCCAGTGAAGGTCCGATTGCCAGTAGATCTAAAAGTGAATAATAACTGAGGCTGTTAGTTACTAAAGGCCCAGGTACAGGTTTGTTTTCAGGTTTATTTGTTTGTCTTATTAGTCTTTCAACAAATACTTCATTGACCTCAGATTACAGATTGCAGTACATTTTGGTTGTAACATTCTGCCTGAAATCATTTTGGGTTTGGAACAACCAAATACTATTCCATACTATTTTGTATGGATAGTATGCAGCCACTACATACTATACACTGTCTCTGTATCTCCAGCAATACTGGGCAATAAGAAGAGGGCTGCATAAGGGTCCCTCTCACAAATAAACCTTTTTAGAGACTGAAGCCCCCAAAGCTCCAGAAAAAAATCATTGTTTTTCTCATCAAAACAGAAATAATGAGATAGCAATTACGGCTCACAGGTTTGGATAGCAGTTCTAAATTGGAACACTTGTCCTCTAAAGGTTATACTGGGGCAGCTTGATAGATTTCATCCATTCAGTTATTCTTAAGTGGATAAACATTAGAATTACAAATAGGGCTGAACAATTAATTAAAACAAAATCGTGATATGATGATTACCAAACTGCAATAGGCTGCAATTTCATTAAATACATGAAACGCTGTGATTAAAAACGTAAAAAAAGTCATAAAAAAGTGGACTGTAATGAAATCAAATTTTGAAATTTAATCAAATTAATGAAATTTTCAAAATCAGTTCTTTTTTCTCTCGGTTCTCTTTTGTTTCAGCTGAAAGAGGTTTATGGTTTAATCTTTTAAGGAGGATTAGTTTACTCCCCCAAAACGCCAAACCTGTACACATTTCAACTAGAGGTTAATCTGTCTTTATCTGGCTTATTAAAGTCATGACAAAGCGTTTTAATTTTAAAGCAGTAAGAAAGATCATTTTACAATTACAATTATAAAGTGATGATCAAAATTATTTTTTATGAATTTGTCTCCTATGATAAGCTTTTTCAAATTAAATAGACCTATATTTAATATCTCTTGTCTTATCACTAGGGTAGAATGATTTTCAAATCGAACTGTTCCTCCATGGATTCCTCCCCATCCAGATGTGCTCAAGAACTGTTGTGTAACACCAGTGTTGTGCTAAACCTCAATGAGGTGGAGATTGATGAGTATTGCCTCAACCAAGACGAGTATCTAGAGAAATATCTAGGACCTCGACGTTCTCCGGTCTTTCTGCCTGTTTGCATTACCTACCTGATCATCTTCTTGGTAGGAGTGGTGGGCAACATTCTCACCTGCACTGTGATTACTCGCAACAAGATCATGGGGACACCCACCAACTACTACCTGTTCAGCCTGGCTGTGTCCGACCTCCTGGTGCTTCTACTGGGAATGCCTTTGGAGCTCTATGAAATGTGGAAAAACTATCCATTCCTTCTTGGCAAGGGTGGCTGCTACTTCAAAACCTTCCTGTTTGAAACCGTATGCTTCGCATCTATCCTTAATGTAACGGCATTAAGTGTGGAGCGTTACATTGCCGTGGTTCACCCACTCAGGGCCAAATATGTTGTGACGCGCACTCACGTCAAGCGGGTGATCTTAAGCATGTGGAGTATGTCCATGTTGTGTGCCATTCCCAACACCAGCCTCCATGGAATCTTCACCCTCCCTTTTCCCAAAGGCAAAGGAACAGGAGACATGCCCAATTCTGCCACCTGCATGTTGGTGAAGCCACGTTGGATATACAACCTGATCATCCAAATTACAACGCTTCTGTTCTTCCTCCTGCCCATGTTGACAATCAGTGTGTTGTATCTGCTCATTGGCCTTAAACTGAAGCATGAGAAGATGTTGCAGGTCCTGGATGAAAAGGCCAATCTGGGACAAAACAGCTACTCTAATGTGCGCAGTCAGCAGCAGAAAATGCGTCGGCAGCAGGTCACTAAAATGCTGTGTAAGTAGGTCATATGGCCAGTTATTACACTAATTTGTCATTACAGTCATTACAAATTTGATAATCAAATTGAGATTGTAAAACAGCTGGTCTATTGATCAATGTTGGGTTTACTTAAAGGAACATATCATTAAACTTAAAACACCATTTGATGTTTTTTACCAGGCCATTGTTCCTCGCTTCCCCCCATGTGGCACTGATACCCTGAATTTCACCTCTGCCTTCCCCCCTTCCCTCTCATTCTCCCCCTCCCTCTAAGTCAGGAAACATACGTGTACTGAACATACATGTGCAACATACAGTGTGATGTCATTGATCTTTCATTTTTTTATGTTTGGTATCATTTTAAAGGTTATGGTGTGATTGGTAAAAAGATCTAATTTCTATTATTGTGGGATGGAGTGTTTTAAGGGCTTAAAATTTATAAAATAATCTACACCCCTGTCATGGGTGTGTCCTTTCCAGGAGACCTGAACCTTGTAGTGTTAATAACCCAGCGGGGTGCCCCTTTAGGTCATGAGAACATACCAGACCAAATTGGCTGTAGATTTGATGACTCTTTGTCTTATCTGTGTATATAAGGAGGTTAGGCAAAAGACTTGAGGAAGCCTTCTGTAACCAGAACTTCCCACACCATTGCGGTGTCTGTATTGCCAGTTATGATTTTGACTTGTTTTTGTATTTTGTTGATCATTTATTATTTTCCTTGAATTCGAATTCATGTTATGTCTTTATTTTGCCTGGCAAAATAAATTGTTTTCTTGGTATATTTTAAGTTTTTAAGGATTTATTATTACTGGTATATTAGATGGAGTCCAATGTTTCCGCAAAATAAGGTGCCAGGATAAGATCAAACTGGGAACTTGTATTTAAATGGAGCACATCCCCAGATTTCTGTCTATCACCTGACTGAGCAAGTTGCATGATCCTGACTAATATAACTGTTCCCTAATGAAAGAATAACTAAGAGTATGGAAATTTACAAATAATCGAACTTAAAATACAATCAACAGACAATTGGAATCACTAGCTCAAATCTTATATACAATTGGAGTCAGATTAGTCAGATTAACCTGAGTTAATTAATCAAATTATATTAAATTAAAGAACTTTTGCAGAAGTGCTATGGAAAGGCAGAACACGTGAGATACCTTCACCCACGCCATTGGATGTCCATCGTTTGGCCTATGGGTGGTTTCCTTACAAGATTGTCTGTCATTGTCCAGAAATCATCCACAAATCTGTATTCTCAGCCAGTATATTATACACTAAACAGGATGTGTTATAAACTATATTTAGGAGTAATGATTATTTGGAAGTAAAATTCATTGGTAACACCATAATCTTTGTTTCTCCTCAGTTGTACTAGTAGTCATGTTTGGCATCTGCTGGGCTCCATTCCATACAGATCGCCTGATGTGGAGCTTCATGGATCAGAGGAACAGCGACTACATTTTCCAGATGTACGAGTATGTCCATGTGATTTCTGGGGTCTTCTTCTACTTGAGCTCAGCCATTAATCCCATTCTTTACAACCTGATGTCCACCCGCTTCAGGGAGATGTTTAGGGAGATGTTTAAGGATGTTTGCCCCCGTAAATGGCATGCAACCCCAAGGAAACACTTTCTGAGCATGACCACGGTCACCATGAGAAGCACTGTGATTGAGATCCCACCCTGCAATGGCACAGTCACTACTGAAGGACAAGATTACGATATATACAAATGGCAGAAAAATCAGACCACCTTTTCCTAAAAAACAACATTAACCTGTATTGTTTTGGGGTAAAAGTATTTAACCACTTCTAGGCCAAGCCAACTGCTTTGCATTCTGATTAAAAATTATTTCTTAAAGCGTAACCTTTTTGGTTAAAATAAACAAAAATCAGTTATTGAGCAAGTTTAACTGATCTGTGTTTAAAACTGTCTTCTTACCTAACCCCTAATCACAACAATAAATATATAATAATGATTTATAATTGGAGATGCATCCTGCTTGTCCCAACAATGGCAAATCGGGCAGTGTCTGGCCTTTAAAAAAAATCTTTAAACATTATGTACAGTTCTATACCAAAGCTGAAGATTACATAGATTACATAGTTAAAATAAGCAGTCATGAAGTAATAGTATATAAATTAGTTGTATGTTACAAGTTACAAGTGGAGTTTATTGTCATTTCAGCCATATACAAGTACACAGTGAAATGAGATGTTTCTCCAGAACAAGGTGCTTCATAAGACAAACACTGAACATCACAGACATACAGGGCTACATAATTTAAACAAAGTATATACATCAAGTGCACAAGTGGGTGGGGGAATGTCCAGTTGTGTATATATATATAAATGTGTGTGTGTGTGAAATCCTTCAGTCCAGTTTTACTGACTATTGAGGAGCCTGATGGCATGGGGAAAAAAGCTATTGCCCAGTCTGGTTGTGAGGGCCCAAATGCTACGATACAGTCTGCCAGACGGTAGGAGGGCAAAGTGTGTATGGGAGGGGTGTGTGGGGTCATCCACAATGCTGATGGCTTTGCGGATGCAGCGTGAG
>JAZGTJ010016650.1:2082-12538 GCA_036877575.1 Botia almorhae
CTCATCCAAGAAGTGAGCTAGTGGACCTGGGGGGCGGTAGATGACAACCACATGACAGTGAAAGGGATGGGTAATAGTAGTTGCATGGAATTCAAAGGAGGTGGTTGCAGTAATAGATGGTTTTTGAGAGAATTTCCAGTCCTTAGAAATCAGTAGAAAAAAAATGAATTTGGTGGAGAGGGCTGCATGTGTAGCAGTGTCCTCAGGTCTTATCCAGGTCTCGGTGAGAGCCAAGAGATTAAGGTTAGAGTGAGTAGCTATGGATGTAATGAAGTCTGCTTTGTTAACAGCAGACTGACAATTCCAGAGGCCCACCAAGAGAGTAAGTGGTGTATCAGAAGACATATGTACAGTTCGAAGGTTATGAAGATTGTGGCGCCTGTAGCGCACATTATGAGATTTGCGAGTGTTAGTAATAACAGGGATAAGGAGACACATAATTTAAGTGCAAGAGGTAAGAGGTACAAAAGAAGTAAAATAACAAAACAGTACTCAAGTGCTTTGTCAGTGTCTTTGCTCTTTGGTGTAGCGCAGGTAGAGTCACTGGTCTTTACACTCGTCAGTCTTAGAGTCGCGCAGGTAGAGTCACTGGTCTTTACATTCGTCGGTCTTAGCGTTGCGCAGGTAGAGTTGCTGGACTTTACACTCATCGGTCTTCACACGAGGAGGGCTGCCACGACCGCTGCCATGGTGAACTGAATGTTTATATATGTCCCTGAAGCTCACGCTGATTGCGATCAGCAGGACACACCTCTACATTAACCGCAACAAAAGCTACCGAAACTCGCGCTGAATTAAACGCGACTTTTACGTGAGCAATTATTGTAAACAAGGTAAAAACAAATACACTTTCTACCACTGCACTATAAACAACTAAAGACAAGTCTAAATGTACTTACATGCTGTATTATTGTAAACAAGGTAAAAAACACATACAAATACACTTCCTACCACTGCGCTATAAACAACTAAAGACAAGTCTAAATGTACTTACACGCTGCTGGTTTCGTTGCTGAAGTGCTTCTCCTGACAATTTAACAGTGCGCTCAGAATATAATCTTTACCTGGCGATTGGACACGCCTCTACATTAACCGCAACAAAAGCTACTGAAACTCACTCGGGGGAGCGCAGGATTAAACCCGACAGTTGGCATCTTTGAGTTGGCATCTTTAAATCGTTCTGATTGTTTTGCCATTTTGTACCCTAGCCTGTTTCTTAATCTGTCTGTTTTATTATTATGGTTATTATTTATTTTATTATAAAAAGTGCCTTGAGAAGCTGCTTTAAAGACACTATATAAAATTGTTTATTATTATTATTATTATTATTACATAACTCCATGTTAATGTTTTGATTCCCTTCACTCAGCTAAAAGAAGTGTTAAATATTTAGAGACATAATTCCTAAAATTTATTGGCAAACATAGTGTAAGTCTGTTCATTTGCAGGTCTTGCTAAACTCTATTGTGAGACACAGTTAAGACCTTGCAAATTCTAACATTTTTCCCTTAATAAACCACCTGCTAAGTTTAATACAAACTTAATATTCTGTAAAAACCATTGACACATAACTATTGTCAATGTATATGTACTGTACATCGGTTTTGGATAATGGAAAGGGTCAAAATCTTTTGATCTCTGAGCATATACAGAATGAAGCTGAGGCAAAAGTTTGGATGGGTTTTTAGATTAAACTTTTAGTAATATTAAAAGGATTTACTAAAAGAAATTACTTCTTGCTGCTGTGATGTTTTAATATCTATGTTAAAGTGCATTATATTCCAATATTTCTTCAAAGCATGTTTCTATACACATTCACAGAGGCATGTGTTAAAACCCTAAAACTGCCCTTGATACTAAGTCATTAAATATCGAATTAATAAAAATATTAAGTTGATTAACAACTGATATGAAGTTATTTGGTCAAAAGAAATGTTTATTAAATCAATATAAAGTCAGCGCTGTCCACAGTAAGCGTTCTTATTTAGTCTCTTATCAGGAGATTTCCCAGTCTTTTCTCAGTACTAATAAAGATAGATATCAGAGACGCAACTAAAAAGACAGTAAAGCTGAACCTCATTTGAATTTCTAAATCAGTGTGTCAGAGATTCAGGAAGGTCTGTGACTCTCTGACGAAAGACAAACCCACCAAAGAGAATTATTTCATACCTCTATGACAGATGGCAGCTTTTACAGCCTCATAAAAGCTGCTTGTACAACCACAGTAACATTCAGGCTTTTATTGAGGAGAAACCATCACAAATCACAGTCACCTCGTGGGCTTTGAGTATAGACAACATCATCTGACAGATTAGAACAATATCGCATAACCTTTCAAAGGACATTTGCTCTATAATTGTATTTCTAAATGAAAATAAACCGTGACAATGTAATTGAATTGGTTTAACGGGATCTGGTGGGATTCTGATAAACCTTTCTGTTCTACTCATGTTTTAAATATCATGTTCAGATGTCCTGGCTGTCGATCATGTAAAAACCAGCCATCATGTGACAAAAGCTTTTATTCAGTCCTTCTAAAGCAACTTTACATAACATGTCTTTCTCAGGGGTAAATAGCCCATGGATCACCTCTTGTAGTTAAGTTTAAACCTAAAACCTTTTAGCTGAGATGTGAGCTACAACTTTAAAGCCCAGCATAAACACTACATCACAACATCAATATGAAAGCTAGGTTAGGATGGGCTAGGTCACCCAGCAATGAAAATTTAACAACATAAAATCATAAAATAAGATTTTTAGGTGAAATATACCTTTGAAAAATCTGCATCTGTCACCTACATGGCTTAGGCATCACCTTTATTCACATGAGTGTTAAATGCAGCTGACAGCAGATAATTAATGATGTTGTTAATTAGTAAACGTGTTGTGCAAAATACAATTTTCTGTGTAATTGTATAAATATTTTGCGAATGTATAAGGTATTTGTCAGTTCCAAAACTGAAAATTCTGTTACTGTTTACTCACCCTTATGTCATTCAAAATCTGCATGATGGATAGTATTTTGTATGTGAAGCATATATCTTTACATAGATTGTTTCCATACAACAACAGTGTAACAAGGACAAAAAGGATCGAAAACCATCCAAGGCTTCTAGGACTGCACTTCAGACATCTGAAGCCATTTGATATTTTTGTATAATACACAGACCAAATTTTGAGTCATTTAACACATAACATTTGGTTTCCACCACAGTAAACTGCATCTAAGGTTAACATACACACACACATACACACAACATTTGATTTTCCTGTGTTGCAGTTTGGCATGTGCTGCGGTAATATAATCTCTTGTGGGACTCCATTCTCTGGGGAAGCTCCTCCCACCTGCTCCAGGAGACCTAATGACACTGGCGCTGTGACAGATGAAGGGCAAACATGTGCAATGGCCTACTTGAATGTTGCTGTGACTGATAGGTGCATCAATCACTGGGCTGTTAATACTCAGAAGACACTGCAACTCTAAGAAAAGTAGGCCAAGGATTGGCATTACAGTTGGCATTTATGGTTTATATTTATATGTGTGCTCCAAAACCAAGACTTCATCTAAATCTGCAACCATTCGCTTTAATTTTGGTTTTGAAAACATAGTAGACTGAGGCTACTTGTCATGCAGGAAAGTTGTAAAAAAATTGTGTTCTCTAGCAGTGTTGTTTAAAAAAAAATTATGTTGGTGATAATGTTGGTAATGTAGACATAACGTATATACTATATACACACGTACTGTACATATGTAATATGTGTATTGCATAATCCAGAACGTTTAACATTTTGGGCTGTTTAATAGGATGCTGCATGGTGACAGTAGTCAGTGTGTGTTTAATGAACTGTGTTTTTTTTCCACCTGGGCATTACTGGAGAAATGTTCATTAGCTTTTTTTGTAGTCAAGATTTAAAGCTCTGTGTAAAAAAAACACCCTGAGAAATATCGACTGCACTAACAAGTGTGACAGTTAGCCCCAGTCTCCGCAGCATGTAACAGATATACCTCTCTTTTTATATTTCATGTAGCTATGATGCCTGCTTTGCCTAAAGCAACAAATTAATTAGGAACTTAGATGAGTATGTTAAAACTTTGTTCAATTCAACAATCAAGGCCTGATAAAAAAACAAAGAAGCAATGAAAGAAATTTGTGTCAATAACAACAACTTTGCTTCCCACACAATGTGCTTCACAATCCATTCTTTTCAAAGCAGGCACATGGCAGCTCTGATCTCGTGTTGAGAAAGACTTCATGGGGGCTGATCTTTAATGAGATCCCCCTCCGCCAACACTGATATCATGTCAGTAGGTGCATCAGCAGTCTTTCAAGATAGAAGGCAAACTCAGGCTTCATTCCAAGTCAAATCTCATTTCATTCACGCTTAGTCCCTGTGTGATGATAACTCAGCAGCATATTTATGAGACCGAAGGTGGTCTGCTTTTACTGCCACTGAGTAGCAGATGGCAGTGAAATTCATGTGACTGATGAGGCTTTATTAGTCAAAGGCTTTGGGGCGGAAAAGCACGTCTGTTTGATCTAATGTTTTTGCAGTTTGTCACCTTTACATAATAATAGCTTCTCAGTTTATTTTGTGTCAAGCTCATTGTGCCACGAGTAATTTCGCCCCTGCATCATCTTTCCAAAGATATGACATTAGTTGTAATTGTTCAGTCTGAAAACGACGGAACAATTTACTGATCTTTCGCAGTCATTTACATATGTCAAACCATCAACGATTTTAGAGCTATTTTCATTTAAGGTTTCTTCACCTTTTGTGTCGTACGAAGACAGTGAGGTATGTATAACTTTTCATTTTACACTAAAGAAGTATGTAAACAGGTTCCAAGATGTTTTAAAAAAAACAGCCATGAACATTAAAGAAATAGTTCAACAAAAAAAAACCCCATAAATTACTCACCCTCAATTCGGTGTCATTACAAAGCTAGGAACAGCCAGGATATTATTTAATATAACAAAGAATGTGTTCAGCTGAAAATACTTTTCATCTTTGTTGAATGGTTCTGTTAATTTACCTGTCATGAAACAAAACTTTTTTTCCTTTTTTAATAAACAATTACTTTTATATTAAATGAATATCTAATAGATTTTTTGTTTATGTTTGTGGTATTTGCAGCATCATAAGCATCATAATATAACAAGCCTATAGTTCTGCAGTAAAATTGCACCTCTAAGAAAAATATGAAGACATGATCATGATTTTGTTTATCATATTTCTTTTGCTGGTTTAATGTGAAGAACATTGCACTTACACTGGGGATATCATAATAACAAACTGAGTAGACTTGAAGTTGTCAGATCATTTATCAGTTGTCATTCATTTCATCAGTTCTTCCCAGTCGCAGTGTTGTGACTTTAAATGTATTTTGACAGCCCATCATTCTGCTGCTCTCAGTGTGTTGACATGGCAGCCTCCACCTCTCCACTGCTACCAGTCTCACCCCTACTCTGCTGCCAGGGGCAGGCTGATGGTCTGATGGTTCCATAAAGATTATATTAGACTGTTGTGTGGGCCAAGAGATTTAGAGATTTTACTTCAATAAATGAAATAAAAAATTGCCTTTCTGCTAGAATTTTCTGACATTAAGTTTGTCAGCCTTAACTAGCATGGCTCTAAAATTTTCTACAAATTCTGATAATTCATGTTATCCCAGCATGGTTTGATTAAAATGTTCCAGAGAGCATCTTGTGTGCTTTAATGAAAGGGAATCAGACCTTTTGTACAAAAGAGTGAACATAGTCAGTATCACAAATGTGCTTGGTGTTTAAAGTATAGTGATTAGTAACAGAAATAGTGCAGTCTTTAATCTCCAGTGTTTGTTACTTGCATCTACAAACTTAGTTAAAAGAATTATAAATCTTAAAATTTGCTAAAAAGTTGCTAAAAAGTCACTGAGCTTTTAGTATCTTTAGTACATCTTTTTGTATGCATTTCACTAAAATTTCTCTGCTCTCTGCTCTGTATTATATTTCATGTCCCAATTAAGTTGCAGACAGAAACATGACTGGTCTAAGCCAGTTTTATTCACATTTGGTAGCTGGTGAGTGTTCATTTTGCAGCCTGTATGTAAAATTTGTGTGTGTGTGAAAATAAATATGCCTGTATACCTCAGAGGGAGAATGTGTCATGTTTTTTAGCTCTACAAGCCTGTAAGAGCTTCTCCTCAGAGGGATACTGATGTGTCTGTCAGCCTAAGGATTTCTCAGCAGACGTCTATGAGTAAGAATCATGCCCCACAGCTGATCCACCACTCACAAAACATGTATGTCATAAATATGCAAAATAGCAACTTCTCTTAAATCCAAAACCGATGTGATACAGACATTATCAAAAAATGCCACATTGGCATTTTTTAATGTGGGATTTTAAAAAAGAAAATGCATTTATTATTCTGTTATACCATTTAAGCAAGTTTTATTTCTGAAACCTATTTACTACTATTTACTACTTTTTGCACAACTTGTAAGAACATTTAAACCTTATTTTTACTAATGTTTTACTTATATTTACAGTTAGTATGTGTAGGAAATGCCATCATATAAACAACATTATCATATCTGTTTAAATATTTTAAGAAAGGAAACCTATGGGGAACAGTTATCTATGTATGGATCAGTCCTCGTCAGTTAAAGAAAAGAGGGATTTGTTCCTTCAGATTTTTTACTATGATTCTAAATGCATAGAACAAAAATATGAGAAAAACCAACTTATTCACACTGTCTTATTGTAGAGAGCGGTTGACATTTCTATCTATCAACTGCTGTCGACCCATAAATGTTTGATAATGAAATGTTTCCCACAGTGCTTTGCATCAGGACGTGTAGGTCATCGGTGGAATTTGCCCTTTTGCAGCCATTTTCCATCACTTTTGCAGTGTCTGTCATATTCTTGGGAATATTTGATAGTGTCAAAACTAAATCTTGAACTTGATTATTTGTTATTCATAAAATTATTTAAATGGGTAATGAAAGATCAGGGAGATGTTTAAAACATTTCCACAAGATTCAATACAGACCATTCAAATAGGTTACCAGCATTTACCAAATTGCTCAACTAAAAGCTAGTGAAGTTAAATTGTTACCTCAGCAATTATTACCTAATTTAATTTAATTTTATTTTATTTATATAGCGCTTTTTACAATGTTGCATTGTTTCAAAGCAGCTTAACATATAATGAAAAACACAGAAAAAGAATAGAAAACAGGATACATTGTATTACATTATTATTTAATTATTCATTATAAGGTGTATATTATAAATTAATTAGAGATACTAAGATTGTAATTGGTTTATAAATATAGTGTTGACTGAACTGATGACAACTACAACACATTTGAACCATTTGAATAAATGGGCTTGCATTAGAAATGCCTGTCATTGCATGCAGAGGCTCATAAATATCTCAGTGGTCTAGGAGAGACTAATATACTCAGACTGCCTACTAAAACACTATGTATTCTTGAGTAATTTAGTCAATTAACATGACAGATGACAGGTATCATATTTGTTGGTAACCCATACCCAAAACATGAACTCTGCATTTAACCCAATATAACTGGTGGGGAGTGAAAATACATTTACATTTATGCATTTGGCAGATGCTTTCACCAAAAAAAAGTATCCATTACACATTGTAGTGGTATAAAAAAAGTATCCACTACTCATTGTTTCTGAGTACGTGCAATCCCTAGGATCGAACCCATGACCCTGGCATCATTAATGCCATGCTCTAACCACTGAGCTACAGGAATACACTGCAAGTCATGAGCACAAACACCCAGAGCAGTGGGCTCGCTTCGCCTATGGAACAATTGACCCTAAAACCCTAACCCAGAATTTTGAGATCGCAGTGAACGTGAAGGACTGTAAAGAGAATGGAGCTCGCTCAGGTACTGAGGATAAACGAAACTAGCTAATAACTAATAGCTAAACTATTCAGGGCCTTGTAGGTAATCAACAGAATTTGAAGGTTATAAGTTTATAAGAAGTTTTTAAGGCCTTTCTGTAATTTGAAACACTCTCCTTCAATGCTATATGGAATACCTCTAGTTATACCATGGCATTGGGCTGCTGTCCTTTATCTTCTTAGCGTAAAGGAACACTTTCTATTGCGTTGTCACGGTTTTGTAAGCGACGGAGCATGTAAGAGAAAACAGTGTGTATTGCATTAATCTCATAAAATGTCCCAGTAATGTCAAGATTTCTAGGCTTAAAGCTTAAACTATTTGCTTTTTTAGAATTTCATCTCTGCAATCTGATAAAAAGCGATATCTCACTTCCTGGATTCAAGTATGGCAGCACTTTTGTAGGGATCTAAAAGAAAATTCTAAAGATGCTAAATTTCAAGAACAAAGTATCCTGGACAATAAATAATTGTTAAATAATTAAGTCAGTTGAGACTATAATAACATTGAGTAAATGCAAAGCACAGCACATCTTTGTCTACACCAAATTGAGTTGCTTTTATGGGGATCTGAACTGGCTTGCTCAGATTTATTTTTGTGCAGTCCCAGACACTAACTATGCACAGGGGAATATTTCAAATGCCCAGGAGGATTTCCAGAAGCAGAACACAGTATCTTGGGTTTTTCAGGCTTAGACTGAGGAAAATGTCTTATCCAGGCTGTGAGATTATCAAGCCAGATTACTGTGATTGTCTCTGCTCCTAACAATAGTCTGGGCACAGTGATAAGCCTCTGCCAAATCATCAATAACACAAAAAGATGATGGATGAAATGCAATATGACTTGCTGTTTATATCCTGCACATTTTCTCCCATAAGAATTCTTCAGAAAGTTTTTATAATACATTTACAAACTATAACATTGTATATCTTATATTTCAGAGCTTTTGTCCTATGCGCTTAAAAATAGGTTCTTGAAGGCATCTTCACAGTGACAATTTCTTTCTTTTCAGTTTTATAGTCTAAAGAACCTTTTTCTACTACAAAGAACATTTTGTGAAACAGAAAGGTTTTACAGATGTTAAAGGTTCTTAATGGAATCATCCGGCCAAAGGTATATTCACTGTAACACAAATATCTGATTCCATTTATGACCTCCATATAAAGCAGCACTGCATGCAACAACTTTACATGATGTCCTCTTTATTGTGTATGTTGTTTAGATCAATGCAGAACATACAGATTTTCTAATTGTGATTTGAAACCCTGTGCTTCCATAATGAGCATATTCTGCACTGTAACAAATGAAATATGAATACAAAATATAAACTATGAAAGAAAATAAGACCATGTATCTCACGCAACTAAAATGTTTAGCTTTCCATTGTAAAAAATAATAGAACAGTGAAGTAATGATAAAGAATAATAATAAAGCGTAATAAAGAGTGAATAATAATTATAATAAAGAGAAAGTGAAGAGAAAGTTACCATGATGAATTGCTTTTTTAAGCTTTCTGAACAATAGTAATTGTTCTTAGTAATACTCTGTGTAGCCAACTTGGATTTGTTTGTTCACCACAAGCTTAATGTTTTATTTGACCGACAAACTATTATCACTGCAGCTACAGGTCTTTTTCAATTTTCAATTAGCAACAAAGTGTGGTTTGTCATTATCTGCATCATGCACAGTTTAAAATTACTGTTTGCAACAAAAGCAAACAGCTCCTGCAACACAAGTGTTTTATTCAGTCAAATTATTTCAGTCAAGACACACATACACATCAACACATAAACCTTAAAAACTAAGACAACAACAAACACATCAGTAAAGTTAAAAGAGGAACTTTTAATACCACAAGTAGCAGTGATGTTAAAAACAACAATGATAACAACGGCAGCATAATATTCACAATATAATTTATTCATGGTGCAAAGGATGCTGGGAATTCACAAATGCTTAACAAACCAGCAACATTGTTCAATATCAAAGTATTTGTCTAAACTCTTTTGGGGTAACTTTTGTTGGTGTAACATGTTGACTTGTAGATTCAAAATATTCAAGTACTGCAGTTTCCAGAATTGTCCTCCCTATGTGCAGTGTATTCAATAGCTCTCAAACAAGTGCAATGGCTGAACTTGCAGTTCAAAAGTAAGATAAATGCATCCTATTATGTATAACTTTAAAATGCTTATAAGCACAACTGTTATTTGTTGGGCTGCTTCTACCTCCATCATCACTGCACTGAATACTTCAGTTGACTAAACCACTGCTGGCAACTGATCGCCCGTGTTGTGGAGCACCAGAGAACACAGTGAGAAACTGATATGCTTTGGCCCCAGGGGATAGCTGACTGATTTTACCTTTGTTCTTTGTTGTCAGATATTCTAATTAATTTGACAGTGTACCACTTGCTTTTGTCTCCTTTTTAAATGAAAGATCTGTCTTGGTTATTTTTTTATAAAAGTTTCAATTTTTTGATCTCCCATTTCACAGCCAAAGTGACAAGTTACACAGAAGTTTTATATTGCATT
>JAZGTJ010016651.1:2063-12537 GCA_036877575.1 Botia almorhae
ATTTTACCAGGCAGGTTACACTTAAATCAATCACAGTCATTGCCAAAATACTAAAACAAAAATATTTAAAATGGTCAGCATAAAAATAAATAAATAACAGAGTTCAAGTCGTACCTGGAAATGGTGGGGTAAGTTCTGATTACAGATGCTTCCCTGACGCTTTTGCCAATGTACCTTAAATACCCAAATGTGACAAATAGTAAATTTTATGGTTTGTTTAGGGCTTGGTTTGATCAGGTTCTGAAGGACACCTTGCTGGGATATTCAGCACCCTATAACCCAAACCTTCTGGGAAAGGCACACCCATTTAAGAGATTATCACATTTTAATTCACTGTTACTCTTTATCCTACAATTATAAAAATTAGACATTTTCACCCATCGCACCATGACCATTAATATGATACCAAACATGAAACTGGAAGTTCAATCACATCACATTATATGTTGCACATATATGCTCATTGAGCTCCATTGATCTGAACCTAGAGAGAGAGGAAGGACAGTGAGAGGGAAGGGAAAAGCCAGAGGTCAAATTAGGGGTATCAGTGCCACATAGGGTGAAGCAAGGAACCATATCTTGTGGACAAACATCAAATGGTGTTTTGTTGTGTTCCCTTAAATAATCCCAGCACTGATCACTAGACCAGCTGCCTTACAGTAACAATGTCATTTTTGCATTGTGCAGTTTTGCTCTACAAATTCAATTAAATAAAAACAGAGGCTTACAAAAATGAAAGTAAGCGCCTAGCTCAGTCAACATTAGTCCATCTTAGAAAGGCTGAACACAAGGGGGTTTGATATTAGGTAGAAACAGTGTCCCTTTAATAAATTCTAAAGCAGTGCAACCAAGACATTGCCCCTTTCTTGCATATCCTCGGGAGTTTATTTTAATTCTTGTTTAGTGAGGTCACGCTTGTTATAGTCCCTTTTAACTGTTTGTTGTTAATTTTCTCCCTTTGTAGTGAACTTTGAGCATTGTAACTGGGTGGCTATGAGGGGGGTGGGGGTGGGTGGGGGTTTCTGGAGGGAGTGGGGATGTGCTATAACCTTCAAGATAGGAGCTTAAATGTTTCATGCAGAATACCAGAGACATAAGTGATGCAGTTGTTTCATCTCCTAGTATTTTATGTCATCCTTCTGCCACTGCTACTTGCACTTAAATTTTTAAGTTTAATCAACTTGGCCGCACAAGTCAACATCAGGTATGATCCTTATCTTATTTATTTTCTGAAAAATGAAGCAACAAAACATGGAAGGCCCAACCTGTCTGCTGAGTCAGACTGTGTCCATCAGTACAAAAAAGCTCAGAATGTAAGGCCCCAAACCAAAGTAAAGTTGGTTTGGGGCCACATGCTGGACCACGCCAGCTTATGATAAGAAGGCCACTAGACGTCTTCACAGCAAAACACATCTTTGTGTCAAATCCAACATTCACTTTTACACAACAAACATTTAGGATTGCTTACTCATTCTTTATTTATATTTTTTCCACCATGTCATTGAAAATGAGTGAATACATGACAATAAACACGGATGCTTACAAGCATATATTTATCAAATCAAGCAAAACTACACCAACAAATATACCAATAAATACACCAACAGACACAAACATAAATATTCACACGTACTGTAGTCTGACCCACATACTGCCAGGAACAAAAATTCTCAACGTTTTTTGAGAATTCATCTCATCATACCACATTATTGTACTATTCACTGTTACAGTGTCGAAAATGTCAAAAGCTTTAAGACTATTTATACTATTTAAGTTTAAACTTTAGTTTTCTATGCACGGTTAATAAAATTACTCATTAATTTTACTTTTAAAAATTACTTTTTTTGAAATTTTATATTGTTTCTGTCCTTTGTAGTGGATATTATATTTCATAGAATATTATTAAAAATCGTGACACACAAATCCAGATCACATGACCTTCTATTTAGACAACAGACACTTCCACCTAGTGGTAGAAATGGTCGAGATTTGTATAGATTAAACTCTAGTTGGTGACATTTTATATTTTTAAACCACAGATGCGGAAAATCTCACTATATTTATATATTACATATTTTGAACTAGAACACCGTCTCATCTTTTCACTCCCTGGACGTAGTCCTCCCAGGTTCCACTCATTTCCAGCCCTGCTCCCAGCCTACTAAAAAGTATAACCCTTCACACCTTTATATTATTTGATTTGCTCAAAATGTTGTTGTGACAACACAATCTTTGGTCCTTTCAACCTGGTGCTGAAAAGTTGCTTCCTGGCCTCACTTGTTCTAGCACAGCACTTTCACCTCTGCCGGCCTCAAAGCTCGTTGGCCCCTAAGCACAATGTAATGAAAAGAGAGACCGTATATCCCCATCCTCCTAAACATTTTGCAGAACACCATAACCCGTTGCTCTCTTGCCACAGGAGGGGATGTTGAATCATAATGTCCCAATGCAGTGTTCTGAGACTGTTAGCTGGATCAGACCCGAGCAAAACTATTCCTTAGGCGTCACTCAAAAACCTGGAGATATGAAATCAAAAAAGACAGACAGATGGAGTGAAACAGAGCACAGAGGAGCTACACATTATAGAAGACAGGAGTCTTTCTTTTCTGTGCGTTCTTACAAGCCATCACTGTCACAGGCGTTTTTCGGGGCACAGTGGAATACCTTCATTGCTAACCCAACAAAAGACTTATTCTAATTTTCTGGTCTACCTAAAGATATGCCACAAATGCCATTGTTTATATGTCTAAAGTGTTTGTTTGCATTAAAATAGGGTAATATAGGGGATGTTAACAAAGAGATCAATTAATAGTAATGTTTTATGCTTGTACAACAGAAATATAAACCAAACAATTCTGAACAAAGTTTAAATGAAGCAAACCATGAGACCATGTTAACAAGCGAAATGTACTGGAGATGCATATAACACATTTGCAGTATAATATAATTTTGTTACTATGTAACTATACAAAATTAAATATAAAACAGCAAAATGATTGTAAAAAGCAAAAACAACAGCAGATACATCCCAACATGCTGGATTATTCAGCAGATACATTTTAGCAGATACATCCCTGTCATAGGACAGGAAAGCTGTTCAAATTAGTTCTTATATATAAATGAAAGAAAATTAAATCTAGTCTTTTTGTATATATGCCACTGAAGCTCAACTTATTCACATATTTACAAAAATGATCTTAGATTAATATGTTTACATTTACATTTATTCATTTAGGAGACGCTTTTATCAAAAGCAACAAGAGCATTAAACATTTTGCCTTAATAAGCAACATGCTGAGTCTACGAAGCTACATTTACAAGTGGATATTGTATTCTGTTACTAGAGACAGGATGAACAAAATGTGTTGTTGTTTTTTGTAGGAAGAAGAGCATTAGGGATTGGTCACAGTTTGGTCTTATGGTTTTAGCAGCTCAGGTAGAGGCTGGGAGTTCATTCCACCACAAAGGAACAGAATAGGTGAATGTTTTAGAGAGTGATCTGGTACCTTGTTGTGGGGGTACAATTAGACGTCACTCGTTAACTGACCGTAGCTGGCAGGAGGGGACCAGTTATATAATCAGTTATAATGTGACTACATAATGTTTTCTTTTCCAGGCTCATTTTTACCAGAGTTCCATGGAATCAGAAGATGGAATTTACATGAAAGGATCATTAAGGCATGCTCTGAAGATTACAATATTGACTCTTGGGTTTATTTTTAAGATTTATTACATCAATTACATCACTCAGTACTTCAATTATGGACAATTTTTGCCCTGTGTTTTGTTTTAGAAAATCACTGTACTATTATAAACAATATCCAATGGTAAGGATACATGCATCACAGAATTAATCTCACATTATGCATTTTGGTTGTTTTGTGATGAAAATTATGGTGGAAGTGTTAAATATTTTTGGAATCAAATTACTGATTATTTTGTCTACTATGGCGTTTGCATGTAAACTAAACATAATGAATGCGAATGCGTTCAAGGTTTTTGCATAATGTGACATTACAGATTCGTTAATATTTATCTTAATTTTTTGACGTTTCTTCCCACATGACATATCTGATATTTCATCTCAAGAATGACCTTCACTGCCAGTGCTGAGATCTTGACATTACAAAAGGAAATCTGTTTGTTTAACAAGAAGACATTAGGAAAGAGGAGCTAACATCTACCCCTGCTAATGTGGATTATTTCTTTATTTACACAAAGACATCGACATGCTATCTCGTGCAGATGTGCCCACACCTTGATCTTTACTATGGCCTATCAGTTGAACTTTTGCTGAACTCAGATGCTAAAGAAAACACTGCGGCCCTTTTTGTGTTTTATTGCTAGCCCAAGCATAAAATACACAAGACAAACATTTACACTGTTTTCCCCCAAGTGCTGGACATCCAGGTCTAGTGATATCCAAACATGTCACATCAAAACACACTGCAGGTACACTTTGTGTGAAGCCGTATGGGCATATTCAGGTCAAATCGATGTGTTGGCTGGAGTCGCAGTCGTTCACTTTTCAGCTACGACTGGTGAATTATTTGTTTATGTCCAGCTGCTTTAAGAAATACAGTGACTGCTATTACACATTGGGACTGTAATGGAAAAATTGCTCAGTCAAAATACTGTTTGGTATTCAGTCAACAAACCTCTTATGATTATAAAGAGGAATATGAGGCAAAAGT
The DNA here is from genome assembly GCA_036877575.1 of Botia almorhae. NCBI lineage: Eukaryota > Metazoa > Chordata > Actinopteri > Cypriniformes > Botiidae > Botia > Botia almorhae. The sequence continues at coordinate 6,758 of JAZGTJ010016651.1, forward strand.
ATAGAATATGAGGCAAAAGTATAGAATTTTCACTGCTTTTCTGTCAGAGTCAGCTATCTTATCTTGAGCTTGGCTTATGTTTGTTCTCACAGATGCCATTTAACCAGGTTTACACTGTACAATTTGGGCTGTCCCAGATAAAAGATGACCATCATGAAACAATCATGGTGATTTCTGTGGTCGTGGCTCCTAAACTGTAGTCGTATTTCGTACAGTGAGAGAGATTCAAAGACGTCCATTGTCACGGTTTTCCAATACAGAGAGCCTGAAATTATTTTCTGGCGGTGTCAAAAATTAACATGATCCTATGACCTACGTCCTAACAAGACATGGTGCTTAAATGTTAATGCCACCTCTTCTTTATTTCAGCGCAAATGAAAAGCACAACTGCTAAAGCACCTTGCTGTGTTTGTTTACAACTAACACGCCCTGATGTTGTTTACCAGCCGACGTCATAGCCTGCGATTCAGTAGGTGTCATTATTGTACATTTTTTATAGATCCATGTTGCACATTGTGATCTGTCATGATCTTATAAGATCGCTGAAATTGCACATCAGGCTTCAGAGCTTGACACTTCTCTGTTCGACCACAGCCCCTCCCCCCGTGGTCAAGCATGCACAGGACTGTGGGATATCAGACACAATGAAGAATACACCTATTTAATGCTGCATAAATAAATGGTTAGATGAAGGTATCTCAGAAGACAGGAAGTCTTTGCAAACATTGCATTCAGACTTCTTTAATGCATCTTTGATGGTTTTTAGATGTTGGACAACCGCCCACTGCACGATAATGTCATTTTTGACATTGAAAGGCATTGAATATCTCTTCCACTCAGCTCAGTCTATTGTTCTGTATCGCCATGTCAATCAAAATATACAGTACAAATAAAGAAAAATAGAGAGTCAAAGTCTTTTCCTACTCCATGGCCAACAATGGCATCCCTCCAGCTCTTGTTTCCAAGGAGAACTCCACATAGCTCCGGGCTTGTGCTAGGGAACTAGTTTTTGCCCCACTTCCATGCACACAGAATTAAAAACAGGGCTTTTGCCCACTTTAGCTGTGTTACATCATACCTTTATAGCGCAGATAAAAATACTTCATATACCCACGGCAAGGTTAATGCATTGTTCTGCTGAAACTATGAAGTGAGAGGAGTAAGGATGTTGCAAGGGCGCCTTTTGTGAACAATTGTATGTACCATGTATCCTTTGATTTTTCAAACCGCCTTGACTTAACATTTCACATGTCAGCATCTTCTAAGTCAGTACTCCACATTTTGCCACCAAAGTAATAAATCTATTCCATTGCATTTCTGCAAGTCTGCGCAATAAAACCTCGAGAGGCGTGCTTGAAATTAGAGGTAAACAACAAAAGTGACAACCTCAAAAGAGCCTTTGATCTTAAAGTGTTCTGAAAATGACAAACATGGAAAAATCCCTTTACACTGATAAGAAATCTCTTATCAAGCTTTATATTTCTCTTTAATCACTGTTGGGTTTCATCACTGAGGCCTCTGAAAATGAAATGGAAGAATTAAAAGAATTGGAAGAATTGTTATGCGTTTGATTTAGATATGACTTGGTGCTGGTTTGCAGGTGTAAATGTGATTAATTTGGCCTCTGCTGAAGGAAGGTGGCCCCAGAGAGGGATGCTGCTCCTGCTGCCCTGCTGGTTGATAACTTCATTCTTATCAAACTGTAATGAGCTCCTGTGTCCCATTTCAATAAGTCACAAGCATGTTTTCAATATCGCTCCTTTAGATCCAATTTAATAGAGATGGGCCGACACGGTTTCTTTCATGATAAATGACTGTTTGAATATATTGTTTACAATAAATGACAAAAAAAGACAAATCACTTCAATGTATAATACATCAAACATTGCTATCGTGCTGTTTTTATGATGAAGTCTGTTTTCTTGAAAACAATATCCACAACTATACAAAGAGTTATTCTTGTTCAAATGTCAATTTCATGCAACAGAAGCAGAGAAATCAGAGAATAATTGACCATGGAGACCCCATTTATTGAAGAGAGGCAGTTGTAGCACGTTTGTTTGAATAACTATTAGGTTTTTATTGACTCAAGGACAATGTGGCGCGCCTCACTGGTTCAGTTCTGTATGCATGAACTCCACAGACATTTAGAATAATCTGTTTAGTTGCCTTTATGTTTGCATTTGTGGGTAATTCCTGTTCTAGGCAATTTCTTAAATGGGATTGTTTTCCTAGAATGGGAATATCTCTGAGACTGTCTGTCAAAGATCAATGATCTTTAGTTGTTTTGAGACAAAGACTTACATTGGACACCAATGTCCTCTGAGGCTTACATTCTTTAACCCTGCATAGTTTTGTCCATGTGGACTACCTTCTACCAAGTAAAACATGAATTTGTGGCGATACAATATTAAATTAATTGGACATGTGGTCTTTGACATCAATTACAAAATATATTTAAATAGTTTCCGCTCTAAAGTCAGTAAGCTATTTATTTTGCTATTCCTTGATTATATAGTTGCATATTCTTAATTTTATTTGGCTTTTCTCCTGCTAATCCATCAGAACAGACATGCTGTTGATATAAATCAAAAGATAATAAAGGAATTAAGCAAGTCTATGCTAAAAATAAACGATTTTTCCCTCTAAAGATCAAGCCTATTGTCAAAGAGGCCATGTTAATAATAATAATCGTTTAAGAGATGTGTGATAAAACATCGATTCTAGATATAGAAACTAAGAGCTACAAATAAATATCTATGCCGAAAACATTGTGTTAAACTTTTAGATTGAACACATAGAACATTTAGATTGAAAAGACCTGTTCCAAGAACTGTTCGATTCTGTCACCTAGGAAAATGCGAAATCTACAATTTAAGACTGTAGTAAAGTCTGTTTTGTCTACTCATTCACAAGAGTGATATTCTTCTTCTGCTGCAGTTTATAGCAATGACATTTGGTTTATACTCCATTCTATACAAACAGCTTTGTAAACAAAAGAAATGGTATTTATCTGTCTGTTTACTTTTGCTGAATGCTAATATGTACGTGCACGTTGAAACTATAATTGTTTGAATGAAATACTGACTTTTAATCTAAATACCTTGCAAATATTCAAATATCCTTATATTAATTCCATGTTGAAAGATCCCATGAAATGACACGGGATAACTCTCTGCTCAAGAGGATTTACTTTTGAAAGCTTGTTTAGGGAATTAGCATAACTGGTTTCCCACAGACAGACAAGTAGGTTCTTTTGTGAGAAAAACACTTCAGAAAATGGGAAGAGATGTCAGGGGAAAAAATGTTTATTTATACTAGGCGTCCTGTGCTGTTTGGCAGAGTGGCTTAAAGTAAAAGATTTCTATTGCTTTTTGCTATCGTAATATCAATATACTGTAAATAACAGAGACCAAGGACAGTTGTCTTGGGTAGCTGTCAAGTAACTATAGGTATATAGAATATAATATACTAAGAGTTGAATCATGTCTAATTACATAAATACTTTTCTTTCCTGTATGAGTGTAACAACTAGCCACTGTCTACACAATATATATACCGTGCCCTTTATTCTTTTGCCCCAATAGCTAACATATAGAGCCATTGTTGGGAGAACATAACAATCGCTTGGTTTTGTGAATATGAGTGAATACATTTGCAGGGAGCACACATGCTTATGTTTGTGTGAAACAACAATGTAACTGAAAGCAACTGAAAGCCTACCAGCAATAAGTCTGTTTAATGTTTAAAGTCTGTTGTTGTAGCTCTGGGTCTATTACTATTGTTTGATGATAAAACATATCTGATTTCATTAACATTAATGGCAGCAACATGTACATTGTAAAAGTCTTAGCGGAGGAATGTAATAATGAGACAGGCACAAGCAAATTAAGGTTCCAATGAACTTCTTATTGAATGCCACTGGCAAAGTAATAAATATGCCTGATAAGAATTCATTATATGATGACCAGTTCAACACTGAAATCGCAGATTTATTGTAAAAAAGTGGTAACATGCAAGGTTCCTTCAAAAATCAATTTTTCCTGGTTTAGCCCTTTAAAATGACCTATGTAATTTTTGTACTTTCGTGTAACCTAATGCAGTCACACTGATTCAGTCAGGGTGATATTATATTAAGTTATTTGTTACTGATAAATGAATTCATGTTTTTTTGTTTCAGCTGATTGTATACATCCACTTTATCCAGTGCTTTTTCTTGTCTCTGCTTTCTGAATTATAGAAAAACCATCTGTCTGTAATTTGACCTTTGGCTTGAGTAGTGATGTTGTATTTACATTTTCTTGTCTGTATCTAGTCATGGTGTGTTCTGGTGAATTCTGATGAGGCAACACATATGCTGCGAGAGATCATAACTTCTAATTTCAGCTGACTTTATTGCCATAATTTGACCCTGTAGCCTGAATAATTTATGAGTTAATAAGAGTTTTATTTTTTAACACTACATAAGCCATGCTTAGCCTTTTTAGTGAAAAATCAAACATCACATTCTGCATGATTCAAACAGTGAAGACCGCAGTGAACAGTAAAATGTTTTAAACCACTCCTTGGTCATATAGATGTAAAAACCAGTTAGCAAGTATGAGGCAACCAGCAGAGCTGTAAAAAATACAGAATAATTCTACCATAGAAATATAGCTGCAAGCAGCAAATACAGGGTCAAGCCCACTAAGGGCACAAAGGGAAATATTTGTGGACATCACTAATGATGTTCTTAAAAAACTAAAAATAGGCATAAAAAAGTAAAACCACTTACAGCAATATGAAATTTGTTGACCAATAGGTGGCGCTGTACCAAATTGTAGACAAATCAGGATGTGGTCACAATGACATGTGTAATGTTTTATGTCATTATGGCAAAGCATTGTTGAGACACAGTCTGAGATTCATTTAACATGGATCACCGGAACTTTGTTGAAGCGGTATACAAGACTGGTTGGTTGGGGGTAGCAAAAACTTTTAATAGCTTCCATCAGTGTTTGTACCAAATGGACATGTACCAAATTTCGTGCAAATGAGACAAATATAGGTTTTATCAGTCAAACGTTATGAACATAAACATAAGTGAAACTTATGGATACAAAAGGAGTCTTCATATCTTTAGAGTTTGACCCCTAAAAAAGTAACTAACTGTAAAACATATTCACAGTACTGTAGTTTCCAGGTAGATTGTCCCAGGAATCCTTGTTCATATGGAAATCTTTCTTGATCTGGAAGTTAATGGCCAGGGATGGTAATAAGAAATCAGAAATTGAAAACATATTTTTGCACTTTAAGCTAAAAACATTAATTCACCATGACATCTTCACAGAAGGTAACATTAAACATGATCTGACTTGGTTCAGATAAAACTAAAGGATAAAAAAAATTAAATTAAAATGATCAGCTGTTAGAAATAAAAGTTTAAAACAAACATGGTAGTATGGTGTCACCAAGTATGGTGTCTAACATGGTTAAAAGAACAGTTAATATTGAGCCTGTGAATAAAACAAAATAAATTTACAATTAGCAGCTTAACAGAAACTCTAAAGGGATGATCCTAAATTTGTTTTGTATATTTAAAGAAGAGCCTGTTTGTTTTTACAAAACCATGTCATGTGATTGGGATGCAATCCTGGTTGCTAAGACACCCTGACAGAAGGGTATGTGTAGGCGCTGTGCCTCCATCCAGAACATGTTGTGATCAACAGATAATACCTTTCATTATGGAGGGCTGGGTGAGCATCTGATAATGTTCCCTAAGCCAGATGTTCTAACCGCAG
>JAZGTJ010016652.1:0-12536 GCA_036877575.1 Botia almorhae
GTTTGCATGTGTGTGAATACACGCTTGTGTATGACAACACCAAACCTCAGGAAACAGCAGAAACTCTCTTACTTCACTTTTCCGGGGCCTTGCCCGTAACCTTTAGCCTCCAGCTTACGATAGAAATTCCGAAGTTTGGCTTCAAAGTCTCGTTTGTATGGCGCAGGGGCCCGAGCGTTCGCTCGCTGTGTTCCTGAGAGAAAGTGGCGACAAAACTAAAAACCTTTGACATTTTCAACGTTAAACATTTTTAAGAGTTTAAAAGTGATTCTAAAGCTAAATCAAAAATCAGGCTTTATTTAATAAAATCTAAGTAAAAAAAAAATTTTCAAATCCGGACGACACATGTAGCAAAGAAAAAAATCGCAAAGGACATTTTAACTGTAAGGCACAGCAATACTGCTGTCCAGCTGACCTGTGTCTCCTGTTACTCTGATTTGTCTTTATTATTCAGTGAAATATTAACCTAAAACATTTCTAAAATAAGTACTGTTGAAGTACAAGTAAATCGTGGCTATGACCCAAAACTGATCTATTTTAAAGTCTAATCTTCAGTTCTCCAGTTATAAATCTCCAGTGAAGCTAAAAGACAGCAGTACAATGTGTAGAACATTTTTAAACACAAATGTTTTATTTTTACTGTGTAATCCTTGAAAGGCTAAACTCAGATCATGGTGAGTTAGACCATGATGCTGTCTGGCACCGTGACGTCTGACACGCTCCAAACAGACTTGTGAAAATCAGAGCGTCAGCCTGACGGCTAAACCAGAATTACCCATAATCCCTCAACTTTAACCACACACTCCCACAGCCCACAGAGACAGAATGTGATGCTTTTTCAGTTAGTATAAAAAATAGCCAGAAGAGCTTCGCAAATGTAAAACTCTTCATCCAAAGAGAGCGAGCTTAGACATCAGGGGGATGTAAACATGTCCCCTGATCTCTTCTAGATGGGACAGAGATGGAACCCACCGGGAGAGTTCTGAGGGGAGGGGCCTGGAGACCCTCGCGGTGACTGACAGTAGCCGGGGTGCAGTAAGGCATGTGGCGGAATGTATGACATCACTTCCTCTTCAAACAAACTACAGAGGAAAAATGTGAGACGAGAGAAACACTTTCAGAGAAGTGAAGTCAGTATATTAAAAATAGGGACGACAAATATATGCATTACAAAGAGAATGCCTACAACCCAGCTAACAATTTTAGATTGCAGGAGCGTTTCTTTAACCATTTCATAAAGTAACAAAAACTTTAAAAAATAATAAAAAAAACCACTAGTTTTTAGATGTTGAATTACCATTATTGTTTGGTAAAGAACATTATTCATATTCATTATTCATCTTTTTAAAACATTCCAGTAACTACAATGATGTAAAACGTTAAAAAGTTATACATAGTTATAAATTATTAAAAAAGTTATAAAAGTTATAAAAACGTTAAAAAGTTATAAAGTTATAAATTATTTCCTATTTGCTATTAGCCATGCTGTTGCTCTAGTGTCAAATTTACAGAAGATGTCCAGTGTACCTGAGCAGTATGACTAGATCAGCGTCACTGGAGAGCCGAGCTAAACCAGCTGCACCTTCATTACGAATAAACTGAACCCTCTCTCTGTGAACACACACACACACCAAAACTGAAGCTTCTCACAAGAAACAGAATTACACACACGTAACTGACAGTTTCTGTGCTGTCTCACCTGAGGGAATGATTCCTAATCAACTCAGGTTGTCTTTCTTGTAGGATCTCGAAAATGTTCGACTGTCGCAAAAATGCAACGATTTTATCATTATAGGCTGCAGAGAAAGAGAGAGAAAGAGAGGTAAACAGAGAGAGAGAGAGAGAAGGAGGAGGAACAAATCAGTTGGTTATTGTATTAATAAACTTCAAAAGGATAACATTTATAAAATATTTATTATATTTCTGGCGTCTCTACAACAAGAATACATTTAAATTATTAAGTTTCACAATTAATAGTATGAATACAATTTCTATTAATCTGAATATGATAAAGAATTTGAAAGACAAACCTTATTCTGTCTTAGAAACATTTCACTGAATAAAGTTTGAAGGCTGAAAACGACTCACCAACAGGAACGAGATCTTGACACTGGTTTCGATTGGCTGTGAAGTTGTTGGGGGGGTGTGGCAGTACAGCCGGTCCTGCATGTCGGGGGTCGTCGACTACCTGTAGTAAAAACAGACAGGAAGTGACCTCAGTGTTCCTCACAGAAGTGAATTTTCCTGTCAACAGAGAGAAACAGGCCGGCAGTTTCCTTCGCAGGATTCACTTCATTTTTAATCCCTCATCTACTTTTATAATCAAAGACTTCATTAAGGGTCTCAACAGCTAAAGATCTGACAGTTACTTGCTAAATGCCAGTGGTTGTAAAACTCATTTCCCAGGTTTTTATTTCCCAGAGGTTTCTATAAGCAGAGACCTTTTTAATTTAGCAAACTAATTAGCATCTTTCTGTTACCAAGACATGGAGGACTGAAAGATCAGTGGAATAATATTCAGACCCAGTTTGTTTACATCTCTTCACACACAGCTCTCTGCCACACACACACACATACACGCACACACACACACACACGCGCGCGCACACACACACATACACACACGCAGGAGACTGCAGTCGGACTGATGTGAAAATGAGAGCAGTGCATGCTGGGACACGGTGAGAAGGATGCTATGAAATTAATCAGCACATCTAAAGAGTCCTCAGAGGACGATCTGTTCTCCACACAGTCGAAATGTGAGAGAAAATGAATTTACCCCATAAAAAAACCTGCTGAGACTATTTTATGATTTAAAGATTGTGAAATGTTAGCAGAATTCAGTCAAATATCTGGTTATCTTCCCACGTTTGGCTTTTTAACTACTGGTTGAATGAAGGTGTAAACTAATGTACATGAAACATATCTTTACATGTTTCGTTTGGGATCATTTACATTTTTTAAATTTTTGCAATATTCTGTTTCTAGATATGGCTAGATATTGTTGAATTAAATAATTATAACTTTAAAACATCTATTTTAAAACTTAAAAACTTTAAACATCCCTAATTGCAGCGTAATTATAAGTTAAATTATACCTTCAAATTACTTTCCCTTTTTTATCACCCTCTTTTCCTTTTCATAAACATTTTTTATTTATCAAAACCTGTATTTTTATAAGCTTTTTATTTTTTATGTATTAATTTTTATATTTAAACTGTGTGAAATCTTTAATCTCAGGCTTCTGATTGGAGGATTCTTCTCATGGGCGTGGCTGGGCACCGTGACGGACATGCGGCCGGGTGAATGAGAGGACTCACCTCCCCCGCGCTGTGACTGCGCTGGCGACTCAGGTGCAGGTGGTGGGCCAGCAGGCTGTTGGGTCGAGCGCTCTGCAGGGGCAGCCGCGGGTCGATGAAGGTGGTGGCCCTGCAGTTATGATCCACGAAGAAAGACTGAACAATACAAACAAGAGGTTCAGACACCAGAAACTGACACAAAACTCTTAAAGACAATGTCAGAATGTTTCTCCTTTGCAGGAATATTTTTAACTTCATTGCTATGAACCACATATGTGGCATGCTGTTGATTACCACAAACAAACCAAAAAAATTATAAAGCAATAAACAAAGAATTGTTTAGGTTGCATTAACATTTTCTGACATCAGTTTAAATTTTTTGCCATCAGCTACAAAAGATTCTTTAAATTTACTTAAAAATTGTTATTCTAAATCTATAAACCAGTCATTTAAAATGTGTTCTGATAAACTAAAAATGTACCACAACAGTGTATGTTAAAAAAAATGAAATGAAAGTGTAATTAAATGATTACATAAAGTTATTGTTTTGATTAAACAATAAAAATAAACATCAGGTCCAGGAGGAGGTTTCAGACCTTGCCCGTGTGATCATGCTTCATCTCCCAGCCGCGCGGCAGGTCCAGCTGTTTGTTTGCAAACGTGTTGAGAAACGCCACCAGATCGCGGTTGTGCTGGTAGCGTTCGAAGTGATGCGTGTCACGTCGCATTTTACTGATCATGTGTTTCAGACACGTGTTGCTTGTAAACATGCGGTAGGCACTCTGACAACAGACCAAACAAACAAACAATCGTTTAATACTACCTGAAGTATTACTGTATGAAGTGTGATGTGTAGTGCTGAAGACAAAACATGACTAAAAAACATTTATGTTGCACGATACACCACAAGTCTTGTTTAAAGAACATGTTTAAGGATTGTGGGTAATAAAACTGGATTGGGTTTGAGTAATGAATGACTAACAGGGTTGGAATGCAGAACAGTGAAGAAATCTGGGCTGGTGAGGAACTTGGCGCTGGGGGACTGAAGCAGCACAGACAGGCGGGACCGCGAGCTCATGGACTCGACAGCACCGTCTCTCCGGTACTCTGAAACACACACATTTAGATATCATTCAGATTCATCTGTTTTACATTAATAACTTTTTTAGTAAGTATATAATAACATAGAAAAATATACAAATTTATACATTTTCCACTGTCGCAATGCATTCTGGGATGTATCACATGCAGGACACATGCAACACATGACTTTGAATTAAAAGTGAGTGTGTCAATCAATTTTTTGATTGGATATCTGCTAATGCTGCCTAAACATACTGTAACAATGTCTAGAAAGGCAGCTCACTAGGGTTTGAAACAGAGCCCAAGTCAAAAATATCCTCTATTGACTGAAACAATTATAGTGTTACACATTAAGACTGTATAATGTTGCTGAAGAACTACATTTGTACAGTATTTGTCATTGTACTGTAAGTGTGTGTGTGTACCAGGTGTGGAGTCATGCAGCAGGTCCGTTTCATCTGAAGGCATCTCTGCAGCTTGTTCATCTGTCCTCTCATTGGTTATAGTCCTCCGAATGCTCTGATATCTGCAGAGACAAAGACACAGAGAGAGGTCGAGAGAGAGACAGAGAGAGACAAGGAGAGAGTTTGGGTGAGTAACAATAGGACGGGTTAGATTTGTTGTGCTGACTGTTGGGTGACATTTTGAAAGGCCTGTTTTCAATACGAGCATTAAATGGCATTTCAGACTGAAATTAAATCCAAGATATGAGATTCTAAGATCACAGAACATTCAAAACTCTCCACCAATCAGAATTCCCTCAAAACGCAGCTGGTTTCAGACCATCTTTAAAAATCTCACGTGGGCACCTGTGGACCTGCGCAGATGATGTCAGCATGATGATGTTTTGTGTGATGTAAGCGTGATGTTTGCATGTGTGCGACTGACCTGCGGTTGAGCTGCTCCATCTGTTGAATAGAGCTGGATCTGTGCAGCAGCTGAGGTGCAGGCGGGCCGGTCGGACGCTGCCAGGTGGTCGTTCTGTTGATGTGATCGACGTAAAAAATTCTGCCGTGACTGTCAATACGAGCCTCCCAGTCTGCAAAAACAATATTCATATAAAACCTTTTGGTTTCAGTAATCAAGCACAAACATCAACAAGCACAAACATGAGAACACACACGCACACATACACACACACGCACACTCTCTCACTTGGAGGCAGAGGTTCTTCCACTCTCTGGTAACGACTGACATCGTGGCGTACTGAAGGAAGCGATCTCATTGGCTGATGATCATTCACTTGAGCACTGACTTCTGGTAATGACAAAAGTTATTAATCAGAGCTGACAAATTCTCCTGTTTCTTTAAAGGATTATAAATAACCTGTACCATCACACAGGAAGTTACCTGTCTCCGCATCTGTTGTCACGGCAGCCTGTGCTAAATCAGATGCCCTCCTCGTTTCATTGCTTGATTCCACCTCTTCAGCCTGGGAGGTGTTACCCGATGCCTGCAGACCCCGCCTCTGCTTCCAGATTTCTCCTCCGTCTTCCACCTCATTGGTTGCCCCATTAGAGCTCCCCTGTTCTGATTGCTTGGCTGCGGTGGCCCTGCCCCATCCGTTAGCTGCATTACTGGCAGTGGTTGTAGCCTCTGATAAAACCTCCTGCTGAGTTTCCATCTGAGATTCGTCATCCTAAGAGATACACAGTTAGTGTAAAAACACAAGAAGGATTTGAAACAATGCCACTTCAGACAATGAGAGGAATTTAGTTTCAATTGTATTGCCTTTTAGAGCTTTCAGTTGTGTTTTTGTAACAACTGTCAGCTGGGCATCTCTATATAATAGTTGGAATTATGTATTAGATACTGTAAACATAAAACAAAAGAATATTTAAAAAATTAAACCAATACAAACATTATGTGAATAATGTGAAGTCAAAGGCTTTTTCATTTCATTCAGGTCCACAATTATAAAATACAATCAGATCAATCAGATCAGATCAATCAGATCAGATACACAGCAATTAATCACAGACAAGATCCTTATTTACAATTGTGAAAATGTTTCCCTCATGTTTCCATTAAGTAACAAAAATGATAAAAAATATTCCACTAATGTTACTGCAAGAGCATTTTTTGAGAGAACTTTTAGAGAATGTTATTCAACATTCTGAGAACACTCCCTGTTATCTTGGATCTAGTTCTAGGATCTATCAAACTCTACAGACCTGTATTACCGCGGCTGGCTGCTGTGGACTGGCAGTGGTTTGATGCGAGTGTCTGGAGGCAGAAGCTCCTCTGTTTTGGCTCTTTGTGGTGCCACTACTTAAACCTGAGGCAGTGATCTCTGTATCCATGACACTGCTCACTGTTTCCGGCTCAACTTTCTCCCTTTCTTTTATAACACCCTCCTCCTTGTCAGAGGTTTGTGCTTTTGTTGCCTGTGCCCCATTGGTCAACGGCGCTTCCCGGGAAGTGTGCCCTTCCTCGTCTTCATCAGAGTCTATATGAAGCATTGCATTGAGTCGGGTGTCAGTGGGAAAACTTGAGCGTAGTTTAGGAGAGGCGGCTCCGAGCGGTCTTTCTCCGGGGCCCTTAGGGGCCTCGATGGCATCCAGATAGTCATTAAGTGAGGCGTGTCTGTGAGTATGGCCCGGGGTTTCTTCGGCTGGGTCTGAGGCCATGACCCTCAAGAGCCGGTCCTCATCCGGGTCCAGTAAGCACTCAACGGTTCTGAAGGGATCACCATGCAGGGAGCCTTCAGATCCGGCGGGGGAGGGGGCGCTGGTCATGTGGGAGGCGGGATGCAAGAGGTCCTCATCATCCGATGGGCTCCCTGGGTCTCCGATCATAGAGGAGGCTCCCAGCAGGGGCCCCACAGCATCTGAGAAAGTGTGTGAGAGGTTGTTCCAACATTGTTCTAACGTTGTCCATTGACCTTTTAAAGTAAGTGATTTCTAAAAAAGCTGTTGAAAATTGATATCAACACCTTGAACATACAGTTTTTGAATATTTGCTGGATATATAGATAGATATATGTCCAGTGTGTGTTGTCTTAACAAATAAAAGTGTCTGCACATCGATCCACACAACACTATAACACTCTCACAGCCAATCAGCAGTAGGGGGCGTGTGCAGCAGCTGTTAGTCGCCCTGTGTTTCATAGCATGTTTGTTATTTTCAGGGCGGGGCAATGAAGGGAGGGGCATTTGAGCATCAATTGTAAACATCAACAGCATTTCTCAGAAATCACTTACTGCACTTTTAAGACTATATTTCTGAATGTACTGTAATACGTTAGTAAAGACAGAAAGCAAACCGTACCTTCATGTCCACTGGAGGTGATCTCCACCCTGAAGTGAAGCTGGCCGCTCACATGCTCTGACGGCAGACGCTGGCAAAGAGTGTAACTCACACACTGATCCCTGTACATCATAAACAATCACAGACATCACTCACTGTCAATCTGATTTATACACAATCATTCAATCAACAGTGATCATTATCAGATATATCAGATTCATTAATATCTTGTATAAAGAACACATATGTTCTGCTAGGGATCCATGAATGAGATCCAGAGAATTTCCATAAAATCTTGAAAATGTAGACGTCTAAAAATATAACAGTGTTAATAATGGAGAGTCATGTATAATAGATGCTCAGTTAGATTGTACTGACCCCACTGCGTGTCTCTCCAGCAGTCTCTGCACCGGGATTGTCAGCTGACCCAAAAAGCGCTTAATGATTGGGCGACTTTTGGCAAATTTGTCTTTGACCTCGATTTCCAAAACGTCCGGCATCAGTGCCACAAACGTGTACTTCTGCCGCAAGTATCAAAGTATCAAACATAGAGTAAAGGGAAAAAGAAATGAATTTTTATGTGATTGGTCGTCACCTCTCCGTGCCACACCGGGTTGGTGGTGTTGGATATGATGGACGCTCGTCTCTCTTGTCCGTGATGAGCAAACGTTGGAAAAGCGTTTCTCTTGCCTGGCTGGATGCTCATCTTCAGATAGGGGTCTGGATTAAAAAACATGCCTTTTCTCAGCCCCTGAGCCCTGATATCTGCAACACACACATACATTTCAAGAATCAATAGAGGGGTAACGCAATGTAAATAAACAGATAAAATTTCAGATGCACTTGCATATTTTTACCACAAGGGGGCAGAAAGATCTGCTGTTCATTTGTATATTTAATCCCCGACATACCTGATAAAGTGAAGCTGACCAGTTTCCTGCAGTGTTCCGTGACAGGCTGTCCACCCAGCTGCCCTTCTGCCCCGACCTGTAGAGGGCACCATAACACACGATTATACATGTCTGATACACGCTCCCAAACACACTGTGACAACATGTAGAGAAAAAAAATTAATTTCATTAGAGTTGAATCTGATGGATATAAAACAACACTGACGTTATCAAAACCAGCTGAAAATGACACTTGATTCTAAAAAGAAAAAAATACTGAAACATTACAAATAAAAATATTAAACTTACTCTGCTATGGTATGTAAGCAGACAGTATGGTTACCGTGTACAGAGTTTTGTGAGAGTTCAGACAGACGTGATTTTCTTGAGCAGGTTCATGATTATGAATAATTAAAGCACATTATATTAGTTCCTGCTTGTTAATGTGACAGTGTGATTTATGATTATGGACTCTTGTTGGGAGCACTAAAACAATGACTTGAATTACTGTACAAGCATATGACGATACTCTCATATGCATCATGTATAGTTTGTGCATATTTCATACACATTTAGCTAAACAACATTTTGGTGGGTTATAGCCTAAAACAGAACAGGCAGAGATTAGAGTTCTGAGTACGTTCTTGTTGACATCACACCTGACAAATCGAACACACCTTACCGACAGATCGAGACACTACATTTTGTAATTGTGAGTGATGCTTTTCTGCTATGCAGAACACAAACAACATCTGATTCTGTGTTAAAGGTGCAATACGTAACGTTTTTAAGACACTTACTGTGACTCCAGGGTTTTTGACGGTAATGCAGGGAGTTGTAGCCCTCAATGCTCCACTCACTCCATGATAATATTTAAAACAGATTTTGGTCTCAGCTGACAAAGACATACAACAGAAATACAGAAATGATATTTTATGGTTCAGTAAATACACATCTGTCTGTCTGTCCTGTTTAATTTGGCATTTGACAACAGTGTGAAGTTAGAAGCTGAAGTTCAAAGATCCCTAACCCAACAAATAAGCAGAAGAACTAGTGATGTTCACCATAACAAACACCTAAACTCTGAGACGTGCTAAATGTTTCACTTACGTTCCATGAAGTACGGCCCGGGTTCCAGCCTCCAGACGATCTGTCCTCTCTGAGTTCTGTTCACACCGCGGTTCTTCGAATCCCAAACATTAGCCGGACACGTCTCGTCTGCCAGGACACAGAACCTTGTAAATATTTGGAGAAAAACCTGCGCCTGGAGGCATTATGGCAAATGTTGACTCCTGAGGCAGGTCTTTCTTCTTTAAAATAACCATGTGATTGTGAAACAGCAGCTGATTGGTTGATCGACTGCGGCGGGGTCGCATTTACGTCCACACCACCATGAGTCCTTTATTCAAGGGTTTAAGAGTGTTTTCTAAAGCTCTGCAGAACAAACACCATAGACTGCACGAGGGTTTGTCCTGGAGTTTGTCTAGAATCACGTTCTAGGTGTTTCCTGTTCTTCAGCTTAATGTGACCCTGATCAAACACACCATCTACCAGCAGCCATCTGTTCCACAGCCTCACGCATCTCACTGCGTACACCAACAGATCTCAATGCATGTTTAATATATACAGAGCGCTCACATGTGGAGGCACTATAGCAAAACTTGATGAAAACTTTATTACTTTATATATACCCACAGCTAAAAGTATCAAGCCTCTGTTTTAGTACATAGGTTTAATTTGTGCAAAACAAAATACAAAACAAAAGTTATAATAAATAGATAATAAAATAGATCTCTATACAATATGTTCTGAGTCAATCTAACATTGTAAATATTGTCAGTGACGGATAAATGGCAGTTTTATAAGATCTCAAGGCCTGTGTCGAGACATGAAATAAAAGATCAAGGATATTAAAACCAGCTAACTAACTAACTAACTAACGCTATATATAATCTTTAAAGTATAAGGAGGTCAGGAACACATAACTAACTAACTAACTCTATCATCTTCCTAGTATAATCTTTTTGTTAATTACTTTATCAATTATGTCAGAATGTTAAAAATGTGATCACATGACTTTATTATGGATACAATGCTAATGTTTATCTTAAAGGAAGCTAGTCTTATTTACTGCCCATACAGCAAATGCTCTTCAAATAGTAAGATTAATCGGTTAGTGTAAAATGTTAATGAATTGATTATGAAACTCTAATGAATTGATTGCCACCAATTTGGAGCAGACACATGGCATTGTGGGTAAACTAAGTCTGCGAACACATTAGCTTTAATTTCCAGTATAATCAATACAGCCACACACACAAAGCAGAGACCCAATGACCCACGTTTGATTTTCTGGCTCTTCATGCAGGACAAATCTTCTCTGAAGAATCACAGACATTCTACAGAAAACAACTACACTCACCTGACAACACCTTCATGTGTATAAACCACTGTGAATATGACTCTTATCATCATTCTCTAACAGAACCAGAACAGAGAAGCTGGTATTGATTTCTGGCTGTGTGCTGTTTCCATAAAGCAGTCAGGGTTGAAAATAGGGTTAAAGATGATTTGGTCTCCTGCTTGTTAGATGTTTCTCTTGAGAAGAAGACCTCAGTCAGCTTATGTGTGTCTCCTCAAGAGCTTCTCCGACATAATGTCTCACATTATACGAGATTTATACATTCCTACAAACGACCTGAGCTATACTATCCACAATATTTTCATAGCTTGAAACTCAATACTCTGTCCTCATGTCTTTTATTTTATATTTTCTTAGCAATTTTAGGAGAACCACCAGAGATATCAGAGACTTTGTGATGGAGGATCAATGGCATTTTATTTTAAGTCTTATAAGCTTGAGGAAAGGTCAGTGATCTATAATTCTGAGACAGTTTGTTCTGTCAGTGGTTTTGTGAACAGTCCAGAATTACTGTCTGCTGTGAAACTACATCACTGATCTGACACTGACTCTTTGTCAGAACACGACTATGAAAAGACACAATTTACTGACTCTGTCACACGAGTCAGGTAAAAATCAATCATTTCTGCCCCGCATCACCCTGTTTACTGGAAGACCAGACAGAGTAACTCTCCAGCTGCTGGGTGAGGAGATAAAAAACACATTTACAGCTGCAGTATGGAATTCTACTGCAGTTGATCTAATGGTCTGTATCTAGAGCTGCTGATGGGTGGAGTTTGTGGGTGAAGTGAGTACAAATCAAATCTACAGCCATCATGAGTCTCAAGGCCATCAGCAATAACACTGAGCAATTAGATTCAACCATCAGAGTGAGTAAGAGAGAGAGAGAGAGAGAGAACTGAGTCAACTGTTTGCCTGTCTTTCTTTTGCTCATTTACTTTCACCAGCTTGATCGTCCTCATCACTCCGTCTCTCTCATTATATTACAGCCCCTTCATATCCAGATCCTTCATCAGTCACTCACCTTTTCAGACCAGAAATCACTTTCCTGTTTAAATATATCACTATAACACAAGACACAGTGTTTCTGTATCTTCTATACATGTTGAAAGAAATGGTTTAAACTCAGTAAAAGTTCATCTAATATTTACATCTAAATATCTAAACACTAGTATACTAGTTGGTTGCAGGTTAGTAAAGAGCGTTTGGTTAGACAATCTATGTGGTGCTTATAGACACGCCTGTAATGTATTTAACCGCACATATCAGTTAAAGGAACATCTCACCAATATGGTACAGCCCAATCCAGTCTGTGGCATCCACTTCCTCTTTGATGTCCCACGAGATGACCAGGTTTTGTCCTCGGCTAAGTGTAAACTGGTACATAGAGGCTGTTAAAGAAGAACGGCTATCCGACGTCAGCAGGTCAGTGTCACTGTTGGCCCTCTGTAGGCCCACTGGTTCTGGAGCTCCTCCTCTAGAACTTCCTCCGTTTCCAGAATCTTCCTGTGACGGGAGGCTACGGAGGTTTTCCGGGCTTAGCGTGTAGCGCATATGTGGGCTCCGCCTCCGCACCACTAGGAGATGTTCGTG
>JAZGTJ010016653.1:0-12536 GCA_036877575.1 Botia almorhae
AGAGTCAGCCTGACTGCTCATTCCAAGAGAACACGTTCCTTCACCATGAGGTGTAGAGCGACAAAATTCAGCCTCAGAAATGACTCAGAATAACACCTGCTAGATAAAGCATCTTACTCGAATCAGCAGGAGGTGAGTAAAAATTATGCAATAGCTATGTGATTTTAAATACGGCACTGTTGGTTTGTCATAATGATGACTGCAATAAAACATACCATTCTTGATAATTGTGTACTGCTCGGACACCTTTGTAATGTACACATCAGGCGCGGCACAGAAATCACTGAAGCCCTAAAACAAGAGAGAGAACACCAAATGTTCAAGCATTATATTCTACATATACTTCTGTAGCATTTTATTTTTTTGCCCAATTATAATGTCCTATAGTATCTAATATCCTCTTTTAAGCAAGTGTACAATGTCAGTGTAAACAGGTTGCTAATCAAACGATAACTGAAGTATCTCCCAGTATCTAATTTAATTAATGCTGCAGGTATGATTTAGTTATGTGTGGCAGAGTTCATAGGAAAAGCTGGTCTGTAACCGCAGAAGCTTCATCACAATAATGTCCTGCTTCTGTATAGAGTACCGTTGTCATGGAGACACTTACCGAGGAGACAGCCAGTTCCAGGCCCAGAGAGCCCCAGCTGATTACCAGTGCAAGCACAGCCAGAATACACACCCTGAGCACAGACACAGAATGAACAGAGATAATAATTATTTAAAACTATAATTATGACAACAGATAATCATCTGCTGTGAGGTTTGGAACCCTTCACTGGGGGAAAGCAACCATTTTGCCAAAAGAAAACCATGACATGAATTTAACAGCAATAAAATTATAGATAGGTAAGACTAGAAATGAAAGCTAAAAATGAACCAAGGCTTAACAATTTCATGTAAGGAGCTTTTATCACAGTGCAAATCAATAATGTGACATTTACCTCTGACAAATGATGTGGGCTGTATGTATGTATGTAATGTGAATGTGAAACGGTAATCATCACAAAAGTACAGCTAACAAGACACGCCAGAGGAAAACTGTGAGCAGGAAAGCAGAATAGAGAGCCCAGCTTTTAATGTGAGTACTAGCCTGAGGAAAACAATGCGCTGCATAGTGCATACTGTAAGACACAGGTTAACAACAGCCAATAGACATACTGGCTGTATCTTCTCATACAGAGAAAGTGTTTCTTATTTTTACATCCATTTTGGCACTCTTGAGTGAGAATGAGATAACAGGTTTTTATGCGACACAGCTGAATTAAATCTCCCAGAGGTGGAAAATCAGAGCAAAGAGATTACAATTCCTCTGCCTGAGCTAGAAACAGAGGAGGATAACTGACACTTCATAAACTCTGAATTTGAATTTATCAGATGTAAGGGCTTTGATTGACAGAAACAGTCAGAAGTCATTCATCACAGCCTCTTGAAGAGATGTGGGGTGTACTGCTTCCTCACATTTAAAAGATCTAATTGGATAATTAAGTTCCTCTTTCTTGGTCAGTATCAAAAACAGATACAATATTGCAGGACATTCTGTAGTTTCTTCAAGTACTGAAACCCTTACTCTTATTTTCATAGAGTATGATATGATCCAAAGACATATATTCCAGCTTACCCGATCAAAGTTCCTTTGGAGTTGCGGATGAGACCGAAAAGCACCAGCAGGCAAATAAGAACATCAAACAGCAGTAGACCCAGATACCCCAGCCACCTAAAGACAACACCACATCAACATAAAGACTGCATAAAATTACACAGAGCCTCTAATTTAACTCCTTGTATATAACAATGCATTACAAAACGTTGCAAAAACAAATACAACAAACATTAGTAAGAGATTTTTGCATGGGCAAACACCACTCACTTTTTAAGAAGGATTAAAAATATAGTTGAAAAACATGGTTTTTGCAATTGCATGGATTTAGCCTGCTTTGAAAAATGCACAAAGGTTTAAAATGGACGTTTTCTTTTATTTAGGCTCTTAAGGAAACTAACAGATCTCACAGCGATTTCTTTGAATTGCAAATAGCTGACGAGAGGTTGAAAGAGGTAGAATAGAACAGAATACTAATTTTCACTCTCTCTATAGGAACACTGTTCATGCCTGACACGGCAGAAATCCTCTGAACTCTGTTTTTCTTTCTGTGATTTGTTTTTCTGTAAGGAAGGCTTTAGACCCCTAAATAAACTATCTACAAATCAGAAACATATTTCTATTTACTTCCAGTGACAGACATCAAAGCCTAACCTCATTCAATGCCTGTTACGTACCTGTACCAGTCATATAGTTCAATCTTATCAGCTAGATCCTCCATGGAGACGCTGAGATTCTTCCAAAAAGGAATCTCATTCATTTGATGGACGAGCTCAGCCTGCTGGTCCTGCAGCTTCTGTATGATGGACAGGTAGTCTGTGTGCTTTGCATACTGGTCTTTTAATAGCCGAAGGTTCTCATCCACGGTCTGGCTCTGAGCTGACTTACTCTCTGATACCTACACACACACACACACACACACGCACACACAGTTGCTGTGTAAGCCCTTTTCTAATGAGCTACAGATCATTAAGGTTAACATTCACAGGAGTCTGAGCATTTATAATATGTTCAGATAATAGAATACATCCTGCTTTGGTGATGCAAATACACACATGGATGGCCACCATCCTGCGGTATTTAATTCCAAGCTTGCCCTTACACACCTGCCGAGCATTTGTAAGTAGGAGACAAATCTTGAAGACCTTGACTAGTTGGTTAAGACATGCTTGATTAGGGTTGGAGATAAACTATGCTGGATGGAGGCCCTCCATAAGCAGGATCTGAATAGCCCTTTTATAGACCATTAAAAGTATGGTTTTTGTACAGAAGGAGTGAGCTGTGCTTTTATGGTGATGTCGGGGTGCATCAGCGTCTTACCAGTCTGTGCACTCCTGCCACTGTGCGGTTGGCATGACGGAGGGAGTAGGTAAGCCGATTCACCCCATCACAGGTCTCGCCATTCCCATAGAAACCAACAGCAATGCCGGCACTGTAATGAGAGGAAGAGTGACTGAGCATGAGGAGGAAGAGAGAGCAGATGGTGGTGATTTACTAGCGTCTTTGTAACCATGTGGAAAAGGTCAGTAATTCCCCAAACCTGACACACAGCCAGCCAGAAGCCATAGTTGAGCCTCCATTTAGACTCCTGGGTGTAAACACAAAGTCCTGACAACATACTGGACACACATGAATGAACCACTGTGCTAACACTAAACTGTCACAGATCCCTTTATTCTGGACATTAAAATTGACCAAATAAACATCTTGTTTTGGTGTTAGTGGCTAAAGCACAAAGCTGATTTACTGTGACTGAATTACTGACTGAGTTAAACATTGTAAACACAATCTCCTATATTGCTTTTGCTTAAATAGAGGCTAAAAGTATACTAAACAGCAGCTCTTGCGTGCAAGCACTCTTCAAAGTACAGTAGGTCCTCTTTACCGTAAAACCAAAACTAAACCTTGACCTATTCCAGTTTAATTGAGAAAGAACTCTGTTCTTTTTGTTCACACTACACCTTGATATGAAAGTGGACTCACATCTCTTTTCAGTATTTTAGTTGCAATCGTGTCTCTATTCACTCTTCATTCAGGGTCTTTTTAAACCTAATCAACTTGAATATCACTTGAATAGACTCACTGCATCATGACACCTGTGTATGAGAATACGAGTAGTACATTACAGATAGAATGCTGCTCATACACGTTATAAAAACGCGGCAAGTGCAGACAATATATTTATTTAATTAAAGTGCTGCCTTTTAATAATCTAACTAGGTCATATTGTGAGTTTGATTTTAATTCAATTAACTGCAGTCCTGTTTGCTACAAATGTTTTTTTGTGACCCCAGAAGCACTTAGTCCATTTACATCTGTGATTGTGCATTGTGCACGGGTGCGAGAGAACCACAAAAAGCCATAGTGGTTTGATAATCAATAGCACAGAGTGAAACCCAACACACCACTCTCTGTGTGTTGAGCTGCTGTAACAGCACTGGGAGCAAGAGAGGAAAACAAATCAATTGCACTAACAGCTCTAACCAACCTCCCTGAGAATCAGGTCAAATCAAACATGTGCTGCCCAACAGACCCACTGAGGCAACTCACAGGGATGTTTTCCTTACAGAGGACCTCCTACAACAAGTCTCCTTCACAAATTGTTGCCTCACCACCAGGTGGCACAAAAGCACAACATGCCAATGGGGCGTTCTGCTCAACTTATTCTCATTCCCCTCTCTCCCTCTTTCTCAAGTATGTCACCCATTGTAAGACATTCAATAGTAACTACAATCAGTGCCTCCCCGCTTATGAGAGTTCAGCGGCTAAACAAAGAGCCATTCACCGCAGGGCAGACCCTGCTGCTCTCAGCTAGAGTACATGCATTTAAGGCTCATTCCATCCACTGACTAGCCTACTTCTTTGCATTGCATGCACAACCGCGCTTGCTGAAGTCTAGATGTTGGGATTTCACAATTATGTGTGGATGTTTAAAGGACCCATTGTCGCTGAAACTCTTGAAGAACTACAGAGGGAGTCACTTGAGTTGAATTAAGTGACAGTCTCTCAAACCAGCTCTAAATCAAGTCTGATATTTTGTAAACAAGTTGTTAGTTGTGTTACAATGACGTGTGTTCATTCTATGCTCGCTCCCTGTGCTGTGATGCTCGACTGGGGCATGCTGCGGCACGACCGTGCAGATAGAGAAGCAGATGTCACCTCGCAGTCCCCCGAGGTCATGTGACCCATTGAAGTGGTCTCCGAGGAGTTCCCAGCATTCTAACTACAATGCAAATCTGCTGGATAATCTGCAGATACACATTTAAATAAAGGATTCTACCACACAAATAGACTCCCTCCTATAATCTCTTATAACCTAATATGAATGAAGTAATCAGATATATGCAGCATTTAATTCTCATGTTTGCATGAAAACAAAATTTAGCAATACTTTTACATCAAACAGAACTACCCAACGCCTTCAAGAAAGCATTTGTTGGCAAGAATTTCCCAATGAGGCCAGATTGTGGAACCAATTTAGGTGCGAAGGGACTATAAAATTAACAGGTGCTGTTCTGTAATGAGTTTTGTTTTAATTGCAAGTTAAATTTCCTAACCCTATTTCAATGGCAGCCAATTTTCATTTCCTGCTTAAAATAAGGTTTAAAAGCAAAAAAATTACTAAGGTAGTACCATGATACACTGCCAGTAGCAGATGGTAATACCATGCTTTCGTTTGAACAACTTATTCATATAACACAACATTTTAAATGTAAAGCACTCCAAACATACTATTATATTACATCAAGCTTTCAAAAAACAGGAGAAGTGGCTATAAAACAAAGGCAACACAGGATAAAAGAGGGCAGTGGGTTTTATTGGGTCAGATACATAAATCTGAAAATTGACATCCCGGATAATAGCTATTCTGAGAAATGGTATCTGGCTGTGTGCTGTACGTCAACATATGACCCAGGGTCAGATCAATGGTGCCAGAGCTATAAGTGGTTATCACTGCAATTCTGTATTACTGACAGCTCAGACTTTTATTCTGTCCCTTTTGTTAGCCACTGCTGTCTATTACCCCCAACACACTGATTCAGGTCTATACAGATATACTGCCAACAAATCACAGATACAAACATGCCACATACTCATAAAATCACCGGCATGCTCCCTGATGTTATGATGCAGCCTTTAGTTGCATAACATTTAGCATAAGTAATGAGATGTGATTGTGGGTCAGTGTAAATGGGGTTAAATGCTCCTTAGAGAATAACACTCCATTAACCAGATCACGCTGAGCACTTCAGCAGGCCAGATCTCATTACTCGTGCTCACCCTTTGTCTACCCATCCCCCCCAAAGCACAGCATCCTGAGTCACATTTGGTTAAGTAGACTGTCACTGAGGTGGGTTTGGTCACTCTATGTGCTTGAAGAGCGAGCAGCCTTTGGTGTCTTTTGAAGTTCCTCTGATCTCCTCTCCTCAAATGAACCAAAGCAAGGCTGAGTATCTCCTCTTTCAGAGCTGGGTTGTGTACTGACTCATTCACTGCTGTTTCCTGCTTAACAGGAAACGGAAAACCTTCTGTAGAGGGTCACTTTGACCCTGATTCCGGCATTGAAGTTGCAACTTGGATCAGGCAACTGAGCGGATAAAGATCTAAGCTGGTAAGGTTGCAGGTTCAAACCTAACAAGGAATAATCCTTGAGTTCTTATCGAATCATTCAAGAGCATAACCTCACAGATGCTTCAGGAGAACTGCTTAACATTTGAAACTCTGCATGAAGGTCACAGAACCAATTTCCACAGGCTCCAGCCACAGAATCATTGAGGTTCAAACAATTTATGCTTACAATGAGATTATAATTATATTCATAATTAGCATAATTTATAATGAGGTACAGCTGGACATATTCATCTAATTGATGGTGTAAAATAACAGATACAAGCTGATATATTCCCGTCTCAAGCCTTTCAAAATTCCCCAATGAACTGCAAACGAGCTGCAGAGTGATGCTATCTGAGACTTTGAAGTGGCTTCAATGTCAAGCCAAGAGCTGATTACCATAAACACTATAAAGGTTTCAGAGCCTTGCTCTGGATTTCCATAACCTTAGTTATGCAGCGCTACAGCTAAAATGTGTCCCCCGAAGCAGCAGGGATCTGAAAACCAAGCATGCAACTTTATAGCTGTGCATTTGGAAAGAGGCCCTTGGGGCTGTTTTACACCAAATGCATTAATATAATTTGACATGTGTTGATCAATCTTTTTCTTTTATCAAAATCAAAGCACATCCATTTGTTTTGAATAGCAAACCCCCACAATAAATTCACACTGGTTTTACTACTTGAAATGTAGTTTCACGTGATTTCATTTAAACTAAATAACGCATGCGCTGGAAGTTCAAAATAGAAATTTAAGCAAACCTTCAATAGTAGGGAGTAAGAAACAATGCAGACTCTAAATGTTATTACTAATAGGAAACAGTTTAGGTCTCTCCAGAATTCAATACATGTGTTAACCCTGACAATTGATTGGACGGTACGAGGTGTGCAGTTCGCATTCTGTAGCAAATAATAACAGCTAGGCCTCTTCATCCATCATTGATGATAGACAGAGGATTGCATGTCTTAACCACACTCCATTTTGTTAAACAGTCTTGTACATTCTGGTTTCTATGCGAGCGCTCGTGTTCCTTCAAATGCATCCACAGAGACTCCTTGTAAGCTCTCAAAACTGCTTGCTTTCAGCAGTGCTTTCAGGGAAAAATAAAAACTGTGCAACCCTACAATTCTTTTTCAATAGAAAAGAATTTGTTGACATAGCACATTTCAAACTGAATTTGACAGGATAAATGTACTTTCTCAGGTTCATATTTCAGTTGGCAAACATAACAAGAGCTTCTTGCTAAACAGTCTGTGCATGTAGGATATCTTCATCCACAGGGTTCACAGGAAAAACTTCCACTGGACGACTGCCATTAGCTCATTTCCTCCTCATTCACAAATGATGAGGAGTCCGCATGGAATCTGCAGACGTGTTTCATCTTTTCTGTGCTGATTGTGGGAGGATCCGCAGATTTATGAATACTTTTAAAACTGATCCCCAAAAAGGGCTAAAATCAAGTCTACTTTAAAAAAAACAAGTCTATTTTAGCTAATCGCTCAAACATCAAAAACAACATGTTGGTCCTTTATTTTTCAGTTGTAGGCCAGAATGCAATATGCTAGATATACTGTTTTTTCAATATATCTTGTGAACAGTTATATGGTAATATTTTGGACAATGTTAATGTGCTGTAATAAATGTTAGTAGTGGTGACTACAAATATACATACTTTCAGTCACAGTTAAAAAATAAAATGAACGAATATGGCATTATGTATTATTGACTACATTTACAGGACATTTCCAAAAAACAGAAACCATGACTAATACAAAAGCTGTACAAACATTAAAACCATTTTAATTTTGCACTCCCAACTGAGACATTATGTGCAGAACATTATGAGACAATTATCATCACATTATGAGAAATCCTGAGTCATGGTCCTTGCAGGTGTGATGATTATTAATGGTGTTTGTGTTGAGAATGGGCTCATCTCTCTTCCCATGGTGTGAATCAGCAGGGAGTCTGTGCACACGAGGCAGAGAGCGTTCTCCATATTTCCACCTCTCCCCAGGACCAGATGTGTGATTCACAGGGGGAAAGATACTTGCTTAACCCGTAAACTTGCAGCAGAAAGTGAAGCAGACAAAGAGTATAGAGTGATTGTAACAGCGATGGACAAACAGAATAGATTGACAGTGTGAGACATAGAGTCTAGGTGTGTTTACGTGTTTGTGTATGTGAAATTGGTAGAGAAAGTGAGAGGATGTGCGAGACAAACTCTTCACAGCTCATTCTGAAAGTAGACCCATGCAACATGTACACACTTTTACATATTTTCTACTACAGCTTGTAGGGGAAAACCTGTGCTATTTTGCTGAATGAATTTAAGTGAACGGTATTAAAACTATGCAAAATGAGCAGTCAAATTTTCAGCCTAGAAATCTGACTTTCACTACTTGTGTTTACTGAGAAGGGAATAGTTTGCCTAGAAAAATACAATTCTAGAAATACCTAAACTAAAAGTCCTGATGGCATCAGCGGTAAAGGAAAGAGGTGCAGCAAGTTATTATTTCGTATTAGTTATTATTATATAAAAGACACATACTTGCATTACTTTTACATATATGCATTTGGCAGACATTCTTAGGCAAAGCGACTTGCAGTACATTCAAGTTATACATTTTGTCACAAATTTGTTATTTTGTAAAAAAACAACAAAAAAAACGAGTACAATACAATTTTCATTTTACGTTGGCTTTAAGGACAGATATAAAGTGACAACAGCCCTCCTATAAGTTTTAGTCTAGTCTTCAAGCTCTTTATCTGAGCTGGAGAAAACAAACCTGAAGATGTACTGCTCAGTGTGTAACTCACAATGACCATAAAGTTTTGACAGCTAAACTATAAATGTACGCAGTAAATGAAGACCCACATGAAGACACGGCAGGTGCTCTCTTAGTTCCACAAAACCACAGACAGGCTTCCTGAGGAGTGAACACGTTGGCATGAACTAAACATGAAGACCGAGACATGGGGGGTTGTGGAATAGGATGGTGGTCTTTTTTGTGAGTCCCTGTTGATGGTCTATAACGTCAGGAACCACAATCTAGGCATTGCTGGGAAAAGACCTACCATAGCAACTGGGTTTTTTGAGACAAGATGTCAAGCCGGACAATAGCTGTGTCTCAAATTTCCCACCAGATTCCTTTTATTCACATTGTCCTTCTTTCTCACATCGAACTTCATCAACATAACAAAACATTGTCAATTCAGTATATTTGTTTATGAGTCCTTCCAATGGTTTGCATGCATTTAAAGTAGAAAACCTAAATTCTTAAATGGATTTTAAAGGAAAAGAAAATATTGGTAGATTCAGAAGATATGAGGGGAAATAAATTAAGTTAAGAGGAGCAGAATTGTTCTCTCTTTTCTCGCACTATAACAATAGCACCACACTGAATGTTTCAGCCTCACTTTATTCTAGAAGTGTGGACTGACCCACAGGGAATTCTCAAGGACAACAACCCACAACAAAAAAAACTGCAGATACCACAAAGATTTTCTCTTCTCTAAACTTATAGGCTAAAATGTAATGCCAATTTTTCAATGTTAAAGTACTTTATCCCAGACAACCATACACAAGTCATTCGTATTTCCAAAGGTATCACAAATGCTGTGTAATACAAGTACATACAACTGTAGACTTGCAATGCATTGGGCCACTCATTTGTGGACTAATGAATAATGTTTATGGCCTAAGGTTCTTTTACATGGACCAAGTGAACAATTTCTTTCTAGGACAATCCTTACATTAGCCCTTGCTCCCTATCCTGAATTAAGAGTCTAATATGGGGTTACAGGTAGAATTAAACTCACCTGAACTAAACCAGCATTGACGGGGGTGTTAATACAGCATACATGAACTCTCTGAAAACCTAGGGACAGCTCTAAATGAACTACAGAAAGATTAGTGTCGAAATGACTTCCCTTACAGAAATTAAACCCTTCCCACAATGCATCACTTCTGTTACACTCCAACAAGCTGAATGGCTTTTGCCAGCTGGGGTACATTTGATAAAAGCAGTTCATTAGGGAACAAACCACATGAGCTCTTAGATGGATCACAGCAGTATAGATCTCAAACAAACAAGTGACTACATGTGTCGTTCTCAGCTCGAACGACACACTGATAAAGCCGTTACAAGGAAGAATGTGACAGCTTCAAAAGACGAAACCACACCCACTAGCTGGAAATAGAAAGACATGTCCAGACTCACCTGCAGACCAGGGTGGCGATGATAACACACCAGGCAGTGCAGCAGCAGTCAGCGTTCGGCTGCTCATCGCTCTTCCTGCGACGGCAACACAGCCAGCATGAATAGAAGAGGAGGAAGAGAAGATCCAAGGCCAAGCATGCCAGAGCAACACCACCCAGCAACAAGATAGACTGCAAGAGAGGATGTGAGAAAAATGTAAGAATATGGAACACATAAAGGATACTGGACTATCCAAAAGAAATCTATTTGTCAATTTAGAACTCTTGATTTTTTTAATAGGATTGTGAAATGAACAATTTGTAGGAGGATGTGTGCTGGCTGCTAACCCAAACAAGTTACATTTAAAAAATTTCTACCCTCATGTTACACAATTTGGCATATAATTAACAAATCAACATCCATATAACGCCACATATCAATGACTTATCTATTTATTTTCTCACAATTTCACAACTGTGTATATTAGTTTAAGTACCCAGGTGAACTTTCAGAATACAAATTCAAACCTCATAAGAATGTTCTTTTATTAATAATAAAAAAAAAAACCACTCAGGCAGCTCTAAACTGAGCCTTCCTCTAAAACTGTGTGTCCAGTAACCAGCAGGAGAAGTTTTTTGTATAATGAGGTCAGAGCTATTCTTGTCTGAGTCCCACACTTAACTCTGACAATCTTGTTGTGATAACCACACTGGGATTAAGCACTTTAAAATCGTCTGGACTCAAATTCCTCAAAAACTGACCCAATTCTGGTCCCTCTTTATTACCAGTGGAAGAGGTCAAGCATAAATACTCATGATGGGCTTGGTCTGTTATCCAGTCAGTTAATCTCCACGGACCCTGTGAGCCCATGCAGGCATTTTGAATCTCCCAAATCTCTTCGTTTCCATATAGCTTTCAACCTGTGCCAAGATGTCTGTCAAACTCACAGTGTGTGATCACAGCAGAGCTGGGAAAACCATTGTGTTGGTTCAAAAGAACTGGAGCAGCTAGTCAGACTGGAAAAGCAGGCAGAACTTAAAAGCACAGTCAATATGGCTAAACGTACAAGCCAAAAGGTTACAACATCGCATATTCTGTCTAAGTGGGCAGTTCTCTAATGGCAATAGAAAAATTCCTATCCCAGTCACCACATTATTTTAACGCTTTACCAACTACAATTTTAAGCAGTCATGCCTAATGCAATCAAACAACAACTAAAACTGTCTATGGAGTCCACTAATTTGTGGAATGTTTCACTTTCACTGGTCTGCCAGGCATACGCAATGGTAACTTGGTTACCTCAGCGTTTAACACACTTTAAATCATTAACCATTAACTGACCTGCAGTTTAAAGAAAGTTCTGTCCTTTTTATATCTTAGAATTCAGTTGTAAAAACGTTTCTTTTTTCACTCCTGGCTGACATTTCTGTGTGACAGTGAAAAATAGGAAATAATTTCCAAAAAGCAAGACTCGGTCCCTGCGGGCGAATGCTAAACTAAGATCTAATTTTAGAAATGTGATTAAGTCTTCTGCTGCATGGACTTTGAAAAAAACAAAGCACAATGCCAGTATTCACAGTGGCACATCAAGAGAAATGAATCTTTGTGTTCTTCTGACTCTTTCTCTGTATTTACATCTAACCAACAGCAGCAAAGTGACATCTTATAAAGTGACGTCATCAGCCAGACTACAGTTAAAAAAATGGACATTAAGTGTGTGTTTTCTGGTTGTAGCATTTACATTACACTTCTGATGCAAGACGTGTGCTTTACTTCTGTTTGCAAAAAATATCATTTTTGTGAACTATTCCTTTAAGCTGTCTGGCAGATGAACTGACAAGTATTAAGGATAAAATAACAAAAGTTTACTGACAACTACTTAGGTTACAGATGTTACACAGACTTCTCTCCTGAGGGCCCAAACACAGGCTGATTTAGTTATGTGTAAGAAATATCACCAAATTATTCTTCTGAAACAGCTCAATGAATCATCTCAACCAAATCATGAGTTGAACACAACTTGAAGCAAACCCTGGCCAATATCAAGAACAATTCAATCCCCAATGCCTCCAGTAGAAAAATGTGCCCACGCAAGGCTGGGTCTAGTCAAATGAGGTGCAAAT
>JAZGTJ010016654.1:0-12536 GCA_036877575.1 Botia almorhae
AAAAAAAAAAAAAAATGGGAATCTTTTATTCTGAAGTATGGCAACCCCTCTCGAAGCATTAGTATGAGATGAGTAGGCTATCATTTTAAAATGCCTGTTTTGACAACGAGTAACATCCGAGGCCCTGAGATGGGATTCTTGAATAAGAGCTATGTCGGCTCGCTTACGATATAGATAATCTAGACATTTTGTTCTTTTTAAAGGGGAGTTCAAACCGTTGACATTCCACGATATCACATTGAAATTTTTCATCCTAACTTTACACCAGTAGTATGTAAACAATAGCTGGGACAGATGGAGCCATAATTATCGTACATGCGAATGTAGGTGTCATCCCACAAAGACAAAAAATAAAATATTAATAGTATAACCGAATATACGGCAAACCCTGGTATATCCAACAATGAACTGGTCAAACCAACCAAAAAGACAAAAGAACATAATACAAATGGCAGCACACAGAGAGATAAACACACTCTCTTACCTTGCTGAAAAATAAAAGAATTCGAGGCCATGCATCTCGGCAAAACCGAGATATCAACGTCCAGCTTATTCAAATGTCCATGACCACAATATGAAAAATCCCTACTGAAATGTTGTAAAACAAGATTAATAGGGGCGAGTTTAATCACTGGCGATTCACTTCACAGGAATTGATTCCATCCAAGTGTCAGCATCCAGCGACGAGACAAACTTTTCGAGATCTCCCGGCGTCTTGAAAAGAATCTGCTCGTGGCCGTTTATCACTTTAACTACAGCTTGATATAGCGTATATATAGGATATAGGCGTTTCCTTCTTTCTGACATAGCTTTCCTTTTTTGAGACGTGCCCTTGCTGATATCAGGGAAAAATCACAACTTGGCACCTTCATAGCTCAGGGAAGGTATCGTCCCTCATTACTGTTTCACATTCACTGTGATCTTAAAATTCTGGCTAGTTGATAATACACAGAATTTCAAAATTACACGCAGGTTATAAATCCTTTTCACTCTTGGCATCCAAACTCTGAAACAATCTTCCCAGTGTTACCTGAGTGGCATATACATTTTGTCAGTTTAAATCTAGATGGATCTCTATGGATGGGTTTCTAGCCCTATGGATTCATTACTCAAATCCTTTAAGGAAGTCTCTACTCTAAGTCTGTCTGTCTTTCATTTCCCCAAGGTCCTGTAGTCAGCAGGATCTGGACTTTATACGAACCAGATGGTGGGGAGACCGGATGGGACGACCCCAGAGACAAACAGACACAGCTTCAGTTCGACCTGATCTGACACTTGTCCCATTTTCGGTTCAGCTGGATGATGATCGTCATGTCAATTTAAGAAGATTACAGCCATAACCTGGATCACCCAAAAGCAGTGAGAATGTAATGAACGTCTTTATTAAATTATCTCATTATCTATTATCTCATTATCTATAGGGCAGTTGTGGCCTACTGGTTAGTGAGTTGTGCAAGTAATCACAAGGTTGCTGGTTCGATTCCAGCACTGGGGGGGTTGCAACTGAAGTGCCCTTGAGCAAGGCACCAAACCCCCAATTGCTCCCCAGGCGCAGTAATGTGCTGCCCACTGCTCTGGGTCTGTGCGTGTTCACGACTTGCAGTGTGTGTTTATGCCTCACCAGTGATGGGTTAAATGCAGAGGTCACATTTCAGGTATGGGTTACCATATTCTGACGAATAGGTCACTCTTTTACTTTACCTACCTCCACCTTAGATTCTACATTTTTTGTTCCCTGCATAGTCACGGCAGTGTGATGTTATAGCTGCAATTAGTTAGTAACATTATGCTTCTGTCACCATCTCTGCTTGTAACAGCGAAAATTTGAAATTTGTCACAGAATCAGACCTTACAGTTTTTAAGTCAATATAAAATTATATTTTATTATTATAAGCGTACATTTTTATTACCAATATAGTTACGAATTGCAGCTTTAACATGCCAGAGGAGAACTGGCCCTCCTGGTTGAGCCTGGTTTCCCAAGGTTTTTTCTCCATCAATACATTTTTGGAGTTTCTGCCACTGTCGCCCTATTGGCTTGCTTGGCTTAGGGTTTCATACATTTTTAATATTGCTTTAAATATTATGATCCAAGTACAGTCCTAACGACTCTACTATTTAATTATTGTGTATCTGAATATGTAAAGTACAATATTAAATGAAACATAATAATTAATAATAAATGATCAAAACTGATCAACAGAACATCAGATACACACACACCTAAAAAGACAGATAAATCTTAATAAATCCATTATGCAAGAAAAGTGAACTTGAAGGAATAAAATGGGGATATATGGTTTAAAAAGAACTACCATTATCCTGAACTCATGAACCTGTAACTGTTCATGTAACGGGCATCACTAAAGCCACGTCCGAAGAGGGAATCGAGCCAATAGGTCTCTCTTTTTTGGCTTTATGATCTAAGACAGTGTAACTTTGACATCAACTTTCATGTGCTTAAACTTTGCATTTTTACCATTTGACATAAATGGAACATTTCAACATTATCTGATTATTTATTTATTTATATATATGAACAGACATCAAAGGTAGAGGTGTGCAAATACTTAAAGAAGATGGAAGTGTTATCTTTAGGACTTAAGGTTGAGATTGTGGAGTAAAGGACGTAGTAAACAAAGACATGGGTGGTCCACTTTGTAAAGGCCGAGGTTGAGGTAGGGGTGCTGTTTGAGCAGACACTGAAGGTAGAGTTGGTGCTACAGATCTTTGTCTTTTTGAGATTGAGTCTTTTCTTTGTTTTGCTTGCATTATGCAAGATGAATTTTAAAAATTACAAAAAAAAAATTTAAAATTTGCTTTTCTTAGTATTATGGCAAAGCAGTAGCAGTACTGAACATGTGCATCATCTCTGCATTTTAAATTGCACCTGACGATAATGAAATCTGTAAATGTAAACAAAACCAGTGTAAAATGAATATAAACAGAATGCCACCACATATACCACAATACATTGTGAAGACCATTTAAGGAATAAATTGAAGAGAGCTCAATACATCAATATGTTGTCTTGTTTAAATGTCTAGGGAGAAACCCACTTGAAATGCTAAAAAAAAACTTGACATATTTGTGTCTAAAGTATAGTCACATAATTTTTTAAATGTGTAATTATAATAATTGTTTTTCATGACTCCATTTTTATGTTTGCATCTCTAATAAATCTTAAATAAATGTAACATGCTTTAAAGTTTTTAGACATTTGTATTGGGGAACAGAACAAAAATACAAAGGACCAAAATTTATTTTTGCAATGCGTGCAACATTTAATGCAATGCATATGCAACATTTAATGCAATGCATATGCAACATTTAATGCAATGCATGCAACATTTAATGCAATACATTTATGAAATTAAGACTTTCTGACAATATTTATTTAAGGGCTCTTTTATAACATTTATAATACCCACAGAAACCCTGTCATTTCAAATTCAAACACGTATCATAAAACCATTAAACAACATAAACATACTCATTCACTTACTGCCATCGAATCAATCCTCGTTTAACAAGTGCAACAAAACCAGTCATGCGCTTAATAAAACCAGACCTGGCACATTCGTTTTAAAGACATACATGAATCATATACGTGCATGATGTTAAGATGCATGACATCACCGCGCTACAGTCTGCAGCGGGGACTACTTGACTAGGATAGGTATGAGTGTTTGCATGCAATGAGAGGTATTTCTGATGCACCTCCATTTATTTAAATTCCGGATGTATTGTAGTTATCATCAGTTCAGTCAACTTTATAGTCATAAACCACTACAATTTTAGTATTGCTAATT
The DNA here is from genome assembly GCA_036877575.1 of Botia almorhae. NCBI lineage: Eukaryota > Metazoa > Chordata > Actinopteri > Cypriniformes > Botiidae > Botia > Botia almorhae. Next base: position 3,813 of record JAZGTJ010016654.1, read on the forward strand.
ATTTTTACTAATATACATCTTATAATAAACAATATAATTTGTAGTAATACCATATATTCTCTGTTCTACAAATTATTTCATATTATTTCTGTGTTTTTATTTTAATTGTATGTAAAGTTGCTTTAAAACAATGCAGTATTGTAATAAACACTATATAAATCAAATTGAATGAATCATATCTTGTTTATATACCAGGATATGATTAAAAATAATGTGTGTTAATAATTACTAATAATTACTTTTAATTGCTTTTGAACCACTATAAACAACAGCCTATTAGTCATAATGACTGAATTATCCTGAGATCAGTCTATATTGTTTTAACTAGTTTTCACCATCTCTTTGCTGTAATTTAGAGATTTAAAATTCTAGATAAAACTATTGTTAATATGAATTACAGTAGACACAGAGCCTTGCTCTAAACCACAGATGATTTGTAATTTAGCCTATTAAAATACATGGTAAACTCATGCGTTTCCAGTAATTTTGATATGTTGCCTCTGTGTGTCCTTCACAGTCATTGAGAGGCTGTTTCTTTAAGTTGGACTTTTGTATTGAGGAGGGAGACCTGTATATGTCTACTTTACCATGCAACAAAGATGTAATAACAATAGCAAAATAGCATCACACAGCTTTAACACTACATTTTGTTTTTGTACTGCAGCTGGTGGCTCACTTATTTGCTTCTTATTTTTTAATATGTATTTTTTATTTTTTTAAATGAGATTACAGTGATGCACTTACAATGGTGAATGTTAATAATATAAATATTACATGTTGACAATTTATTGTGATAAAGTTGCTTACTAAACATACTTGTGTAAAGCTAAAGTTAGCCATGATCATGTGATGGTTTTAGTAATTTTGGATTTAACTTTACAAACAGGTTAGTATGTGAGTTTGTCAATCTAAAAACACCTAAAATGTTTGTCTTGTTTTGTACTCACTGTGTTTTTGTAGTCTATACATTGTCACAAACACTGTCAAGTGAGCTTAACCTGTATTGAACTCAGAATATTGCTTTAAGAAACTCATAATAAAGAAAAATACCTTGGACCTATGTCAGACATAATATATCTAATGAAATGATAATATGAGGTGAGCTTGTGAATAATTCCTATTAAAAACTGAAAGAAAATCTTTATGAGCTGCACCGATAACATGAGACAAAACTCCTCACGATAAACAATTACTACTGAGGAAACCACAAAGCTTTTCCTCAAGCAGCAGACAACAGAAAGTAAATTTCAAAGTTATAACCTTTTATTTTTTACCATACAAATAAACTCTGAGCCCTGAAAACGTTTAATGCATGACAGATCATAAAAGTAGGCTATGTTGTTTTCAACAAGATACCTGGTAAACATTTTGCTTTTAACATTCCCTGTACAAGGTTTTCTTACCTCCTCTATAGTAAAGGTCCGTTTGACGTTAAATGAATACTACTGTAAAGCTATAAAACACAATTGAAGACATTGCTTCTGTGAAACCTCATGTATTAAGTAACACATCTAACAAATCAGGCACACATTTTTCCATAATTACAAGCAAAGTTAAAGTATTCTTCTGCAGATATTTTTTCTCTATCCAAAACACTATTGCCAAAAATGTCATTGTATGCTCTGCCAAACCTATGTAGCATAAAACCATGTTGCATGCAGCATGTTATCCAGCACAAGGAAACACAACGCTAGTACATTGGTCAATAACACAAATACTTTTTCGGCTCACTCAAACAGAGCATGGGACCCTTTTGCACAATGGCCCCAGTTTCATCTGTATCTTATCACTGTAACGTCTCTTAAACAGAAAAAGCTGGGGAACATATAAGGAACTGAGCCAGACTGAACCTTCAAAGAATGAGCAGCCTCACTGCAGTGTTTAGGGATGGGCTCGCTCATTGGCCCTCATAAGGGCTGGTTCTCATCATTCTGACAATAAAAATGAGTGGAATAAAAACAAAGCCAAACGTCTTGTTTGAATAAAATAAAAAGACAGATATTTTAGCAAACTGAGGCTCTTTCTTTAAAAGGTCCTCCTTCTAGAGCTTAGGGGAGGTTATCCTTATGTTGGAAGGGGAGGTTATTCTCACATTCTTTAAAGACTCCCTGTGGATAGAGTGACAGAGAGGACCTTAGAGGGGTGTTCATTCTGTTCCTCTGAGTTCAACTTTATATGCATTCAAAAAGACAGTGCTACACAAGCATGCAATAAAACACCCCCCAAACTTCACAAACACCACAGTATGCATTTACATGTCAGATTTGCCACTCTTTGAAGCTGGTCAGCTACTTAAATCCTATAAACAAGGCACCTGAGGTGTAGTTAAATCAAAAGGTTGGAAAGTGGTGGGGGCTTTGTTGGTGGTAGTCAGACATAGTTTATGACTTTTGCCCTTTTATTGGGCTAATCTTCGATAATTAAGAAGCAAATGCTTCCCATGGCCATTCTAAGTTTGAGAGGGATGTGTACTTGTTATAAAGGCACAAACAAGATAACAGGCAGCACATGCTTTGAAGGAAAATTAGACTAGATAGAAGAATATATAGGGCTACCTAAATATGTCTACATGTTTAGAACACCAATGTATAATTACCAGGTATAAATGTAATAAAAAACAATGTTTACATAATAAGCTTTGTTTGTCAAGAACATGTGCTGCATGGATCACACATCAACTGTTGTGGAGACCTGTGACAGTCTGGGATCAGAGTCGACCTCATAACGGTAATGATAACCTTCCCAAACTTCCCGGCAGGCATCACGCATGTCATAAACCCGTTTCTTAATGCCTTTGCGGTTCAGGTAAAGCACAAAAAGAAACGTGAGACCAACAAATCCCAGCACGATACCCAGGAACACATAGGAGGTCTTCAGTGCGAGGTTGTGAGACTGCCCTGCTTTGTGACAACCCAACTGCAGCTCCCCCACCGTCAACAGTGACGTGTTTTGCAGTTCCATGGGGAAAACACAAGCAAGGTGCTCAACATCCACCACACGCGGCCATGAGACATTAAGCCAGATGATAAAGGGCTCAATGTCACAAACGCAAGTATATGGGTTTTCTGTCAAGTGAATCCTTACCACATACAGGTGCTCCAACTCTTTAAGAGCATCTTCATGCAATGTTCGAAGGGCATTTTGGGTCAGATCAAGTTCTTGAAGATGGTCCAGCCCTGAAAACGACCCATTATGGATGGCAACTATAGAGTTGTTACCAAGCTGCAGGCGTTGCAAGCCAACAAGATGGGAAAAGATGCCAGGGGGCAAGTAGACAAGGCCATTACTGGACAGGTCCAGCCCTTGTAGATCATCCAAGCTGCTCCAGTGAAGGGAGGTGGCCAAATCAATGACAGAAGAGTAGTTGTAGAGAGCTCGACTGAGGTTGAGCTCCCTTAGCATGCGGCCCTGGACACTAAACGCCTTAGGATGGATGAGGGCCAGCTGGTTGTTGCTTAGGTCCAGTGATCTGAGACTTCGCAGGCTATAAAATGTATGAGACTTCACTTCAGAGATTCTGGAAAAGGTGAACAAATTATATACAAGATCTGGTGAAACATGTCCTTGTGTCATAGAATATGGCTCATTTTTAAAAAGCAATACTAGCAAAAATATTAAATGAATATAGTTGGGGTTAACTAAATCTGTATTGGCCTAGTTGAAGTCATATGTTTAACATCTTCATAGTAAATCTGTGTTTTGTCTTCCAAAAATCAGAAAAGCTTTTCATGCTGTATGAAGTTTTGATATTGATTCACTATGGTCTTACTTTAAAAACTGTAAGTATAATCATTTTTGAGTGGTAACCTATGGTAATTATTTAATAGCACAAATTAAATACATATCTTTAAATGTGAAAATAATGTCATGGTTTTACTTTAACAATACTTTAACAACAATACCTGTTGTTAGACAGCGACAAATTTGTTACATTATCCAGTCCCTGGAAAGACTCTGGCCCGATATGACTAATTTGGTTTCCGGTGATGAAAAGGTTTCTCGTGTATCCCGGAATACCAGTCGGCATGTCCCGCAGATCTTTAGAAACACATTTTACTGTCAGCGCGGCTTCCGAACACTCGCAGCCGGACGGACACGCCGATGCGCCCGAGGAGAGAGCAGCGCACAGCAGCCCAAGGACAATAGTACACAGTACAGAGTAAAACATGATGGAAAAACCCTAAAATTTGAGCAGTACCACATCAATCTCACGGAATAACGCCACTTTTCACAAGCACCCTCTTTCAGCTGGTGTAAGTGTTCGGGGTTTCTTTATCTCTCCAAAGTGACTTTCCGAGACTCAAGTCCAGCGTGCTCTCCAGTTCTGCTTTACCCAGTAATGTTTAGCCTCCTTGTGTGCTTCACTTTGCATTACAGAAACTACATGTGTGAGAGACATACCCTTTATTTCCATAAGAAAAGGAGGTTCTGCGTGTAGGGCGTTTGATCCGCTCTTCTTAAACAATGAAACTGAATCGCTCCAGCTCATAACAATCAGTAGGGAGGAGCTATAGACTAACACCTCACTACTGCTCTACAACACTGCAGACTTCACCATATATACTGACTCCAGTATATATTCACATTTAGAGCTCATCGTTATGATTAATAGGCCTAATTACGGATTAAAGCGCCTCAAAAGATCAAGACCATTCAAATTGGATATCAAAGAAATTACCAAAAATCTTTATTGAGTTGACTTTTTATTTAAATACTATAGTAAATAATCTACTAAAAATTAGTGATTTTTATACACTTAAAATAATTAGAATTCATGTTTTTAAGGTTAAAATCGAGATCTTATAATTTAGCATAGAGATCTTTTTAATAGACTTTATATTGCATTACTGTTTAGGAGTGATAAATAAACCAACAGTATGTTTTGTAAGGTCAAAGTTGGTAACATTTATCATCACGCCGCAAGACTCTTCGGCATTTAAACTCGGTGGGGGTCCGTTGAAGTGTTGGGGACAAAACACAATAAACTTAGCACGTCGGTCTTTTGCCTGCCGAGCGTCCAGTCAATTATCCTTTACCACAATTCCACGGCAACCGTTTAAAAGAGCGTGTAAAATATACAATTCAAAACATTCAAAAATGGATCACGTATATTTTGCCTCATACTTTATATCCAGCGTCAATACTATTCCATCTATTTCTTCACAAGTATTATATTTTATAATATAGAATATATTGTATTTTATTATATTACAGCCATTTTATAAGAGCAATAATCAATACAAAAAAGTATATAACAAACATTGTATATAACAAACATCTATTGATATCAGTAAAGCATGACCATTAAATACATCCATAAATTATACTGGAAATTGATGTTACGGAGGAGGCTGCCGCTCCGCACCCTCCGCGCCACCATCCTTTTTGGTGCAATCAAGCGGTTTATTTAAACCCCATACGTATTTAATGTGAGATGTTTTGTATTGCCTCGGCCTACATTTCAGAACAGATTTCCTTGTTGTCTACCTGGTTTTGTGTTTGGACTGTTACTGTTTTTTTTCTGATTGTTTGCTGCCTGCCTTGAACTGTGACTGTTTAACGTTTATGATTTTTGCTTATTCCCTATTGCACTGTTTGCTGGTATTTCAACCCTTGCCTGTTTTTTGACCCTTATTAAAAAGCTGCAAATGGATCCACATGACTCCGCCTCCACGTTACAATTGACAATTTGTTCTTATGGAAAATTGTGAATGGGTTAGAAAGTGAATTTGTGTTTCCATTGGTATTTGTTACTAGTGCATGTAGTTGCCTTAGGCATCCGCATAGCATCATTAATTTTCTCAATGGGTCTTTTTAAATTAAAAGTAAAACAAAATAAACTGATTAACATCAACCAAATTAACTGTAATAAAAACAACAAAGCAAATATTATTCTTTAGTGTATGGGGAAAAAAATTATCAGTAACTAGATACTAACATTTGTTCTGAAACTAGCTAGCTTCTCGTAAATGGTGGATTAATTTTAATCTACAATCATGTTACCTACAACCCTGTTACTCATTGTTATATGGTACTAAAACATTTTTAAAGGTAAATCATTTTGTTTACTGCTAAAATGTAAGAGTTTTAAATCATAATGTGCATTCTGTTGACAAGAAGAACCAACTACCCTGTAACATTTTATATATACCACAAACTTAGAAAAATTCTGTCTGTGGATGAAAAAATGGTTTACAAAAGAATAAACCTGTGGAATGTCATCAACTTTTAGGGATAAAACAGGAAATAGGAAAGTTTGGGCCAGGAAACCGGTAAGAACTATAGAATTAGACTCTAGCTGGTACCAGGACACACCAACCCATCTGAAGATTTATAGAAGAATCTCTAAAGAGCTTAAGATACTTGGCTACCTGCTAGTCTTGGCAATACTTTCAAAGATGGAGAAAGTGTGAAAGCAAAGAAAAAGGAAAAATATGGGGAGTACTGGGCTCAGCATTTTTTTTTATTTGATTGTAAACAATGGGGGGATTTATTTCAGACACTAAATTCATGGCAACAGAGTTGGTTTCTGGACCACAGTTTAGGATTACAGCATGATTCGACTGGTGTTTGAAATGTAAAGTCAATACATACAGAAGCGAAAGCAAAATGTGAATCACAGTACAGTAAGCCATAAACTAGTGTCTAATTTAACCTCTGTTATTTTTTTAAAAATTACACACCAACCACATTAGCTTGTCTGAGTATGGGTGAATTTTGCAAAAACAAGTCCATGTCACCTTAAAAGAAAGCCATGAAAATAAATTCTCAATTTAAAAAAAGCTTATTTTAAATAAGTAAAATATCAATTTCAATTTCTCTTTTTTAATTCTGGGCCTGATACAAACCTGCTTAATTCTTTTCATAAACCCTTGACCACATGGATCACAAATCAAGTGATCATTTATATCATATGATTATTAAGACCAACAGTTAATAAAGAGCATATCCTTTGACAATTTCTTGTCAAAACAAAATTTCTAAACAATTACAGTCAACTCAAAATAAATTTAGACCCTACTAACATGTTTCTGCTCTAATTATGCACAATTTACCAGTGTATGTAAAAAAAATAGACTTCACAATTTATCAAAATTGACTTTCTTTTATAGCTCAAGCCACTTAACCCCTCAAATGTCTAGTTCCATTCTGGTATGCAATACACACTTACCATGGAACAGTCAATTTTTGAAGAAGAAAATGAAACCCTGGCCTACTTTTGTTTCTTGTTTTTCCCAACAAAACAGGATATTCCATGTCACATTACAGAAATATAATAGGTTATGAATTTCATTTCATGTTTACTTTCAAAGTAACAAACAATAAATGAGCACCATAACTTTCAAGAGCCACAGCAAAATCATGCCTTTGAATGACTTAAAGCATGTCCTGTTTCCAGCTTCCAGTGACGGATACCTCCTCCAAATCCCTCAGATGCTGTATGAGGTTGCTTAGATTTGTAAGGGCTACCATGACATCCTCTGGCATTTGTATTATTTCTGCCAGGGCACTAATGAATACTAGTTCCTGTCTGCAAATAAACTGCAGGTAATCAATGTTCAGTGGCTGTCTCTCCAAGACATGGATCAAACGATCATGAAGTCGTTGAAGAATGTATTGCTGGAGAGATTCCTAAAAAAAAAGAAAAAATAGGCGATAAAGTGTTATGAAACAAAGTAATAACTTACACATGCTTCCCGTTTGTTCGCCATGCTGAATTGCGGACGTAAAGCTTAATTTTTGTTCTAATTAAGTCGATTGCGCAAAAGGTGCGCAAAGCTGAGCTCATTGAGTCCTGCAGCGGGTTATGATTGGTTGAATGATCAGCTCGCATCTGATTGGCTAAAGCGTACGAGTCAGAAACGCGCTGCCAGGACAGTCTCAAAAATACACACGCATAAGTTCCCTTCATAGTGATAAGGGCATTGAAATGCTCACTTTTGATTGGATTTCACTTTGTTTGTTTAATTAGAACAGTTGTTTAAGGAGCGCTTTCCAAAGCTATTCATCCTCCAAAACACACAAACACATTGATGACGGAAGACTGTCTACATGAGCAGGGTGCACTGATGTATGCAAATATGACAGGCAGGTAGACATCCTATTATTGCATTTGGACTGAATGCCGAGTTAATTCCATATACAGTTTTTTCCAATTGCTAACACACTAAAATGACATGCACAGCACAATTATTTAAACTGACACACATAGAGCAAAACTTCTTCTCAGGTCTCCAAAAGTCTAAACACATTTTCTGCTTTACACACATTTTGCATTTCAAAATGGCACTTTTTAAATGCACTGAACACAGTTCTCTGCATAAGACACAACAATCTGACATAAAGTCACTGTTACGACCTCTTGCTCTCAATCTAGGGTTAGAAGTTGTAACATTTAAATTGTGACCAGATCTGTGATGTGCAGGTGTAAAAAGACAAAAAGCAAACCAAAATTAATGCCACAAAGGATAAATTTATTTTACAAAATTAAGGGGAAAAAAAACTAAAAAAAAACAATAATAATGATAATGAATAATGATGAGGAAAACCTAAACAAAAGAATAAAGAGTAACATATACAATATTTACACAGGAAAATAACAAAGATAATAAACCCCCACAGGAAAACGCGAAGGTTGTCATCAAAATCAATACAAATACTAAAGCAAAGAATGAGGAAAATAAACAAGATGACAACTTAAACTTTAACAAAGAAACATAACAA